>JAUESH010000020.1:20335040-20347356 GCA_032275165.1 Synergus magnus | reverse complement strand
AAAAATATTTATTATTGCAAGCGTAAAGTTGCGGAAAATAAATTGCTCTTATGGTAAAGTATCACATGCCCTTAATGAAGAAAACAAATTCATAATTTACCACATTGATCTTTTCTCAAATATTTTGTCCGTCTTAATACGAATTGTTTCATATTTTGTTTAGAAAGAATCAGGCGTGCATTTTTGTACACTCTCAGACCTGAAAAGAATCTATCTAAAGAGGCGACATTTTCAAATAGTTAATGATCTCTGCCCATATCTGCAAAGGGTAGAACGAGCTGAGTCAAAATTTGACCTGGCACATTCTCCTCCAAACTTCTAAATTTTGTATTTCCCGACGTGGAGTTCTCTGCACAAGAACGGTCCATCAAAACAACTAGTCAGCGACGGACAAAAACAAAATAGCGCAGTCTCTAATACGCTAAAAGCAATACATAACCGTAAAAAAGTCTACTTCCGTCCACCAACATAATTTCGCAAAAATTTAATCAACGCTGCTTAAAATCATGCGCGATGACGTTTATTGCTTACAGCCTGGTCTCGTGAAACACGCTCGAGAGATAATATACTAATTCATAACTACTTACGATTTAGCGGGATATAATAATGGCGGTGAACTTTATATGCTTCGATAATGATGGTGATTGCCTCGATCCGTTTAGTAATTGGGGAAAAATCGATTTAGTAATTGGCGCAAAAATCTAGCCATTTCTTGAAGGATCGAGACAATCTACCCTGCCACATCGTTACTAAGGTATAACGTGTTTATCATTCTTTTTTTTTTCGATTCGAGACGATAACGCGAGTCACTCGGTACAAAGTTCGTGAGTGAAAATCAATAATCTAAGGATTTCGCGACTCAAGCTCAACGACTTTTGAGGCTAGTGAAAATCTTAAGCGACAACGGGTTCCGTATTGCAAGGCTGCAAGTCAGACTCGGTTTGAGAGTCTGTAGTTTTTGAGCCACTAGTGCTAGGGGGTGCAGCTGGGGTATTGGGGTCGTGATTGGGATCCGGATCTGGTGTCACTGCTGCCCACTGAGTTGTATAAGGCGCCGCTCGTGCTTGCCTTCTGGCTTTCCTTTTGGCTCTGCGTTGCTCCATCACCAGACGCAAACGTTTCAGCTTTCCCTTTGTTGCTTCGTTCTCTTTCGACAACTCCTCTGTTGAAGAAAATTACAATAATTAGTCATCAAAGACGTCTTTTTTATCCAAATAATCAAATACTATGGTGTCTAGGTCTAATAACTACGATTTTTAAAATTCTTGAATTTTTGAATTTTCTTAAGATAATGATTTCTAAAACTAAAGGAAGTATATGTTTTATGAAATATTATTAAATTTTATATTTCGAAAACAACTAAAAAACTTCTGAAATCTTAAAAGATAAAATCAATGAAAAATAAACTAGTTGCACAAAAATCAGATCGTTTCAGACATACCACTAGAATATCCAAGATTGGGCGAATTGGGACAACTAGTTGAGACACTAGACATTCCATTTGCAGTGGCTGAGGAACCAGTAGAAGATCCTGAAGTGGAAGATGAAATTTGTCGAGTGCTTGAGTACCTATGATGATGCCTATAGTGACCTGCTGAAGTCGCTGGTGTAGCGCAAAGAAGATCATTCAAAATATGGATAATAGTGCTAATATCTCTTTTCGGTCTTCCATGGCGATCTTGTAAAGCTGGATTCAAAGTTCCACTGAAAGTTCCAGAATATACACCCTTTCCATGATGGTGCATGCTCTCTATTATCGCTCCTTGTCTAAGTCTTGCATTTTCCTAAAAAGAAAAGCAAACAGTTTAGTCATTTTAATCAGTTTTCAGAAATTGCTCATATTAAAGTTATTTCAAAACCATTAACTGAATTCTAATAAGTTTAATCTGGCGTTAATCTTATTATAAATTAAAAACCAAGTGAGCAAAAAATTCAAAACATTAAACCACCCCTTTAATAAATCAACTTTGCGTGGAGAACTTGTTTCGGTAATTCAATACCTCAGAGGAAAGCTGCTTGAGCTTTTGGGTGAGATTGCGTGAAGCTTCCGCAAGTGCCCTCGTATCTAGTGTCGCCGAGGTTCCCTTTCCAACATCTACAATTCCCACCCCCGAGTCCGTACTCGAAGACGAGCAAGCTTCTCCACTTCCAGGACTCCTTGTGCAAGAAGAACTACTGGTAGAAGAACTCTGCTGCTGTTGTTGATGATGATGACCAGTGCACAACTTTTTCTTCGGGGATGAGACATCTTCCTCTCTTAAAGAGGGGGAAAGATCCGAGCACCCAGATATCGAGGTAGATAAAGGTAGTTCCACTGAGTTGGAAGCTGACGAGCGAAGGTTGAGGGCCTTTCTCGTATGGTGATGATGGTGGTGGTGGTGGTGATGATGATGGTGGGTGTGGTGGTGGTGATGGTGATGCAAGAGGCATGACTGGCGAGAGGAAGTGCTGTTGGTGCTGGCACCACTCGGTGGAGGCGACATTGGAGCGTTGTTAGTTCTTGGTTGCTGTACAGTCGAACTCTGGGGGCAGAAAATAGAATGCGGGGAGGAAACTGGAGAGTAGGTGGTAGAGGATGTTGAGGAGGAGGGTGAAGGCGTAGTTCTTTCAGAACAGACGGCATTCGTTGTGGTCGTGGCTGTGAGGAGACTTGTATTACAGCTTGCAGAAGCTAAACTGCTGATTAGAGAAGGTGTCCTAGTAGTCGCTGACGTATTTTGAAGTTTGGTGGAGGAGCTGGTAGATCTTGCTGAGAGGACGGTGGACCTTCTATTTTGAAGGCCATTGGAGACATGGTTCGAGGCGGTTATGGTTTCTGTTGATGAAGAGGTTGTGGCGCTGGGACTGCTTCCTGAGAGTGAAGTGCTTCCACTTGTAGTGGGACCGCTGGATCGGTCAACTGGAGATGCTGGTGTGACGGTTGATAACTGAAGCTGAATAAGCATCATGTGGTCTCCAAGACGCATCGTTAAATTCAGAGGCGCCTTGCCCGAGAGGAAGTCGTTCACCTGAGAATCGCTGAGACTCTCGAGGGCTTGCATCACACTTTGTTCCGGACGTTGAGCCTGAAATGAAAGAAGATGTTTACTTGTAGAATGAAAACTGATGTTTAATTTAGTATATAAATATTATAGTATATTTCAAGATTGAGGTGAGCTTCAAAGAGTATGAGTGGATTTGCAAGGAAAGTGTTATTGGCTTATATCTATTTGGGTTGGGATCTAGGGATGGACTGGGGTTGAATTTGATGTTCTCGAGTTGAAAATTCAATCTGGAAAGGGTAGATATAGCGCATAGCATGCAGCTTGGTATGGATGAAACGTGAATTCACGGATATTGCACGTGCAAAGATAAGGGAAATCGATAAGAGCCCGGCTAAGAGATAGAAACGCAAGAAGACCTGCAGAGGAAGAGGAAACCTCGCGGAATCGAAGCCCAGACCCTCAGCACCGCTAGGTGGTCCCTACTTGTTAGAAACACCTAACGGACTTCTTTCGCTGAAAATCGCTACATGGATTCGGTAATTCAATTTATGGCTCTTATTTTGTCACGGGCAAATGATTACTGCTAAAATTATCTTCGGACACAAGAAAAACGTGACATAATATTTTTACTTTGCAAGTTGAATGATTTTTGGAAAAGGTATTTTAAAGCGACTAACAGCCCAAATTTCAACTTATATTCGAACGGATATCAATCGCATGCACCGATCGACCAAACTAACAAATATGTTTCTTATAGAGGTTATTCAATTTACGAAATTCCTAAGAACTGTAATTGAGTACTCGTGCAACAGTAACAAGTGGAGTTGGAACCTGTCACGATAGTCGATACCAGGTTGCCAAGACTTATAAGTCCGAGTATTAAAAAGGGAACTTTATCCATGCAGAAAGGAAATTACTTGGGATTCACAGCTGTATAGCCACAAAGTTCTGCTACAGATAAAAATAGATGACTTAATATTCCAAAGCACTTTCGTACTTAAAATAATTTCTCAAGATAATAATGCAGAAAACTTTTAAATAACAGTAATTCTATATTCAGAACTCAAATTAATGACTTGAAATTAATATATTTGGAGACAAAGAGGACCAACTCATTATGGTGATTCAGGAAATTTCTATATTCAATCCAGGATGTTCATCATCAAAGTTAGTTTCCCAAATTACAGAAAATCCAGATCGAGGAACTCTAAATCCCTAAGAATGGTATTTAAAAGGTCTCTTTTGCATCCAAGACTTGAATTGATCCATTTTCCTTGGGTTTATCGACTGGCGCAGCATCCAAGTACATCTGCGTTTAAAGTCAGTGGACGTAGGTGGCGCCAGAGAGGCAATGCAACCCAATGTAATAACCTGCTCTATCCCACATCCGATGGGTGAAGTGACCCACGTGTCACGTCCCGGTATACGGGTAGACCAATACATAAGCAAAACGCAGTCAGCCAGCCAGTAAGCCTTGTGAGCCAAGTAGTAAGTAAGTGTAAGCTGGCAGGCAACCAGGCGAGCGAACTCGGACCTACGCCTTTTCGCCCTCACCCTCCCACATTATATTATGCGTACACGTGTGAGCTCTACATTCACACGAGTGTCTCAGCCTCTACTGTTGATTGTCCATGTGGAAGTATGGGTGCTGGGTATATACTATAAACTCTATAGATATACATAGATATCATACAGCTGCACCAGACCGAGCAAAGCCATCAGCCATGGTCCCCCGTTGGTCGTATAAAACTTCCATGATAGCTACTCGGCCTGGCTAGTGGCTATGCTTTTGAGTTCTCAGCCAGGGTATGACTCCATAGTCTATACCACCAACACGATGCTTGCCGACCGCATTGGCTCACATTGGCTCACATAACATTGGCTTCACACGAAGGCTACGAAGTGGGAACGGCATCATGTAGCCGCCATTGTCGATCCCGAATTTCCTGGACAAGTCATGACAGAGACTCGCAGGCTTCGGTGCCAACCTCGATCGTTTCGCTTGGGTGAATTGACCGATAATATTCGCGCATGGGTACGTCGCTTTGCGATCCAGAAACTGTGATTCGCAGTTTCCTGCATGAAAAAAAGAGTAAATTCAATGAGAGAAAAAAAAGAATTCATAGTGAGGTATGCTGATCAGGATGGCATTCTCTAAACTTAAATCACTAAAATTTCACTGATTTTCCGTGACTCTTTTCTCACGATATCAATCAGGGAAAATCCACTGAGAATCAGTTTAGAGAGTGGAGCACAGCTGGAATTAGTTTTAAGATATAATTTATAATGAGCAATTAAGTAATTAAGGAATTGATTTCTTATTTGGAAGACCTTGCTCCAGAATGACTAGTGGCTCCAAAAGCAAGGGATTTCTGCTGATCAGAAGATTAAAGTTTAATTGGAATGGGAATCTCTACTAAGGATAGTGTCTTGTAAAGTAGGACAATTTAGTTGTTATTTTGGAATTTCTAGTTATAATAAATAATTGAATGATTCGGGTTTGAAGACCTTGTTCCAAAATGAGTAGTGGCTTGGAAAGTAATGGATTTTTGTTGATTTGGAGGTTACAGCTCACAAGTAAACTTGACGTAATGTCAGACGCTGAATTTGTTCCAACTTTGCCTGATGTTTACTTGTCAGACGGACTCTTAGTAGGGCTAATGGATTAGAAATAATGAATTTTGAGAGAAATCGATGGAAAACTCTAGAACCTTGAAGACTTTAAAACTCTAAACTGATAACCAATTATAGAAATAATTGATTTCTCTATACGTTTAAAACCGTTACTTCTAAATTTCGTTAATGTTTATTAATCAATTTTCTACTGAATAATGGTTTGCAACTTCTAGAGGAATTTAAATTCCTTAGCTAAGAAAAGAAGAAAACTGATAAACAACTAGTACTTTTACTATCACTTGCATTCTATTCACCAAGAAGAAATAGTTCAAGGACAAATGTTCACCAATAGTAATCGAGAGTTTTCAAGAGTTGATCAATGCCATTCATCGTATGCAATGACCTTGCTAGGTCATCTACTATCTTTGCCGGAAGAAAAGTCTATTTTACAACAACAAATTTTTAGCTAGAACAATATTTCTGGTTAAAGTAGAATTGGGAAGAAATATTTTGGGAAAGTGAATACATTAAAGCTTGTATAGCAATCCAAATATTGTTATCAACAGTCTAAAAGCTGCATTTCGATAAAGGCCATTAAACCGAAATGCAGTTCTCATTAATCCAATTTCAACGTTTCTTGCCCTAAGAAGTCAAAAATACTGTTCTCACGGCAAGGAACAGATTTAAGGTCTACACTGAACAGAAAAAAAAAAACTTTTAAAAAATTCTCTCCTTAGGTCAGAGTGTCAGACTAATATTTAGGAAGGGGAATTGAGAAATCGTTCTGGAAATGGATGAAATCGGTGTCTTTGAAGGGGGAACATGAAAAGAATTTGCTGATCGAGTTCGCAGGTGGGAAAAAGAGCTTCCTGCCTGAAATTTTAGGCACGCGTGTGCAGAAAGTCGAGCCTTGCAGCCTTTGCAGCAGTAGAGCAGTTTCGATCGAACGAATCGAGGCGTTGCGTTGGTATGTACGAAGGCGCTTTAAAATTGACTGTGGAGAGTCCGGGCGGGCGATCCGCTTGACAGCTATGTGCTGGCAGAACCAGCCTCGTCGGCTGCGATAAGGACCGTGCTGTGCTGCGCTGTTGCCAGCTCGCCTCGTCAATTTCGGAACACACCCTTTGCACGAACATTCCCCCTACATCCTTCGCCAACGAGCCTACGTCGTCGGGCAAAAGGAGCTACAAGCGCGACGCACCAGTCAAGTGCCGTCAGCTGATTCCTAGCCGAGCTTCGATTACCCTGCAAGGTGCGACACTTCAGGACTGAATCCCCCTAAAATCTGAGAATCAAATATTAGTGTTGTTAGAATCATTTATTGGATGATAACTATCAGCTCTTTTATTTTTACTGTTGTAATATTATTCTTTAAGAGTATGGAGAGGAGAGAAAAGCTGCGAAAAACACTTTCCTAGGTGCAGCCAGTTGGAATCAGTTGGTATCTCTAAATTGATCTAAATTTGATTGAATACAGAAATTAGTGGGCATCTTTACCTCATCTAAAAAAAGCTAATATAAAACACCTTCTACAGGCCTACGATTTAAAAAAAAGAAGCTTTTCCTGGGGCAGAAGATGACCACTAAAGAGACTCGAAGATGACCGAGAAACCAAGTGACCTGACGATGCTCGTGCACTAGAGTTAACGGAGTTTATTCAGAGCGCACACTTCTTGTTCTTGGTTCTGCCTCTTCTGCTGGGTTCTGTTTCCATAGTATTGCCGTTGCGGAACCTTACGTATTGGTTTCAGGATAGACTACCGTTTGGTGAACGTCACCGACTCTACGTAATCTTCAACCGGTAATTAAAAAAGTAGTGGGGCGTGGAAACAACGGGAGAAATGAAATAATGAATAGAAAGGTGAGGCTGGAGGGAGGGAAGAAGCGTTAGAGAGTAAACGAGGATAAAAAACGGAACCGTCTGCATAAGATGTGTTATAATGTTATTAAGTCGCTCACCAACAATCCAGTTTCCACGCTTGGCAACAATGTCAACCGACTGCCATCCTGCAGACGATTTTCCTCTAATGTTCCTTCTCGAAGTTGTCTAAAACAAAAAACAAAACAGATTATTATTATTATATAAATAAATACACATAAATATATGTCAAAATTATTTTTGTAACTCACAGGGTTACAAAATAATTTCAAAATTCCCTGCCTTTTCCTGATTATCTAGCTTCCCGAACTCCGTAGGAACCTCAAAAAAATCTACAAATTATCTAAGTCGATAAATAATTTTCGGGACATGTCGTCCAGAATCAGATAAAAAAATACCACTGGGATAATCTTTGAAAGATGAATTTTGTATTTAAAGCGAGTTCAAGAAGTCAGGGGTCCTTTTTTTTTAAGTCAGGGATCTGGGAACTAAAGTCCTATCTCGTTTGTATTGAACAGGAGGACACGGTTGACTCCATAGCCCACATGGTGCACAGCGATACAAGTCCGATACATGATAAAAAAACATCAAAGACCTTAAAAGTTATCTAGAAGCGACAAGCCAAGATAAAGGAAGAAAATTATCGATCCACTGATCTCCTATCGATGCAAGATCCGTTTCAGGAAAGCGTTCCTTAACAGCACTCTGTAAACCACCGTTTCATTAAAACGGTCTTTTGGCGGTCGACGATTGGTTTCTTCTGTAAATGAATGCGATGATGCGTGTCATCCAAGTTCCGTTGCTTCAACAAAAACCACCGATTACTTTTACAAATCTATAAAAATCAAATCCAATCTTCCAACCAGCTGATTAAATGATTCGAAAACCTTCGGACTTCATCTCTAATCTCTTCTTATTCTACAAAACGAGGAACAAAATACAAAATAAATGTGTACATTATTTTAGGCCAAATGAGAAGGTAATCCGGCTAACGTAATGAAATTTCAATCTAGAAATAAAATTTGCATACGTATTGCCACTCGTTCCAAGTGCGAGCATTTTACCGATAAACTGAACAGTTTCTAGCTTGATAAATCGAATTCGTTTCCTCATGAAAAATTTGCATGCTTCTATTTGGTTCGTGAAGGCAGCGACGCGACAGTACAACTTCATCTGCATTGGGCATTAAATACATTTTATCGAGCAGATGTTTCCCTTTGAACCCACGTGGGAATCAAACTTTCTTCTAACCCCGTTTTTATTTATATAAAGACCCTAGCCGAAAATATTTTAAACTAGAGTTCAGGTACTTCGCAATTCGAACTCTCTAAAATTGAATCAGTGGAAGTTCACTGATTTTCAGTGACTATTTTATTACTGAAAAGTTCTGAACGCTCAAGTGAACGAATTTTTGTATTGATCCAATTTTAAAGTAGAAATAGTTTTAAAATATTTATTTGCATTGAAAATAATTCTGTATGAAAGGACCTTGTAATAACTATTGTTATTTTTAATTAGAATAATATTTATGGATAAAATAGAATTGGGAAAAAATATTCCGTTCATTTGAACGTTCAAAACTTCTGGTACATACTATTTCCAGTAGATTTTTCACTGATTGAAATCGTGAGAAGAGTCACTGAGAATCAGTGGAATTTGAGTGGGAATCAGTGAAATTTTACTGATTTTCCACTGATTCAAGTTTAGAGAGAACCTATGCAACAAGAATCAATGAACTTTTTTGAAAAATCCGTATTTTCGTTTACAAAAATGATTTGAAACTAGCCTCGTTTCTTTTAAATAGAAATAACTTGATTTAATAATAATAATAATAATAATAATAATAATAATAATAATTCCATAATAAAAGATAAGTAAATGTAAAAAATTTCTCAATATAAAAACTTAAAAATGTTACTTAAAAGAATCTTTCCATTGTAATGTACCCACACTTGTGATCCAAATAGGGAATAAAAAACTCACGTTAGTGAAGTAAGATCTTTAAAGACTTCGTGACGTTGGCGACCCAACAACTGATTACAGTGAAGAATGCGTAGATAAACATTTGTCGACGTGAAATACTGAATCAACAATGCCACATAGTGACAAAGGGAAAATCCTCAAGCTTTCCATGTCTTGTAATATTTTATAAAATATAATTTTTTTGCATCAGAATAATAGAAATTCTTGAAATTTCAGATCATCTTCTGCAAGACGCCGTAAGGTTTGATCTGATTCCTCTCTCCGACCTTCCTCGCTTCGAAGTTGCACAATTTGGAAGCATTTAAAGATACGCAATTTTAAATATGAGTTTTGTGCTCTAAATTCATTAGCTTTGAGAATTTGAGATTACGTAATGAGAATAGAAGAGAATTTGTCATTTCTGATATGGAATTTTAAATTAAAAAAAAAAAATAGATGCAATTTTTCATTATTAATGAGCTCTATACATTTAAGGCGAACTGCTTTTTATCCTCCCTCGGATTACGAGACAGGTGGGACGTTTGGGCCTTTCTTTTTCAAAAACTAAAGACTGTAGATAAACTATAAACTGCCTTGCAAGAATCCCACTGCCAATTTCCTATTGTCGCCCTCGCATACTTTGGGAACAGCCTACATAAATATGTTTAGTCAGTGCTTGGGTCATATTATGATTATGAGCGTGCCGTGCACTTAAAGAGATTATTTATTGTCGATGACTCCCGATGAGTAAGACTCATTTTTTCCCCTTTGCTTAAAATTTCAGTCGTAACTTCATTATCTACGTTGGTTTCCATATATAAATAGACAACCGAACATTCGTAACAAAGAGAAATAATTTGAGTCAATCGAATTTCTCGTCTGGTGTATAATTTTTACATCGAATCTGGAAAGTTGATTTTACTTTTCGAAATCGATGAAAGTTGAGAGTTTGAGTGAGATTTAAAGTTTGAAGGAAAAAAAAAACATTTTTTAAACGCAGAATGTGTATGAGATCTTTTAAAAATCCAGACGTTTTGATTTGAGAATTATTGTGGGAGAAGATAAGACAAGTGAAAACGTTGCAGGCGTAATTTAGGATTCTAAGTTACTCAAGCGATCATTGTCGCTTTTACGCGATTCTCTTGATAGCAAAGGGCCCTTTAATAGAACCGGGAACAAATTGAGAATACCTAACCGGAACGGACAGCTAGTTTTCTTTCCGGCAACAAAACCGGAAACACAAGGGTTCTACACAACAATAACTTTTTTTTATTTCGAACACGAAACTAATTTTAAAATTAAATTAATGAATAGATAGTTAAATCCTTATATATCATATAAATCCCACTGTACTTTTAACTCAACTTTGGATTTTAAAAATTCTCCTTGGAATGAACTGTATTTTTGTTAAATTTAAGAGAATTCCCTTATTGAGACTAAATATTTCGTAATAATATAAAATGATCAAGAGCAAATCTCCATAAAAAAAAAGAACGTGAAAAATGATCTTTCCCACAATCTTTGAAGATTAAAATCAACAATAATCAAACTCTCTCAGCAACTCTTTAAATGTTTCGCGAGAGACGAGTGAAGGACGTTGTGACATCGAACTTTTGCACGTTGCAGTATGAGTTCACACAGAGAGGTGTTATTAAAAAATACACACACGTGTTTTGTCTGCTTTTGCTGGCGCTTGCTTTTGCGTTTTAACATATGGATTTTCAAAGTTTAGCAAGCGAGGTTTGAATTTATGCACGCTTACTGCATAAACATTGGGAACCTCAATTAATATTGTACGTCAAAGAAGAGAGCACAATAAATTCACTTAATTTCTGACAAAAAATTGTCGCATGAATATTTTATTTCAAGCTGCTTAGTTCTTAAGTATTCGAACGTGAAAGGAGATTAAGGAGGCGTCGTCAAGGAATATCCTCTTGCGTCTGTCTGCAAGCTTCTGTGTTTCTAGATAAATTTAGTACCAAGCAGATGCAACTTACTGATGTGAGAACAAAAATTAGAAATTTGCTGGTTGAAAGGAATTCATCTCCGAAAGAAAGGAGTTTTTTCCTATTGAAAACCTTCAACCTAACTAAAAGAAAAACTGGATAGCTTTCAAACCATTTCAATGTTAGTGGTGTAGAGACGATAACGAAATAAATAGTTACATGCACCCAGAAAAAAACTTTTCTTGAATTAAAGAAACTTTCTTTGAGTCAAAGAAATTGTAGTACTGATATACGGTCAAAGAAACATTTCTTTAATTCAAACAAATTCTTTTTGAATTAAACAAACAGGTTCTTTAAATTAAAATAATTAAAAATAATTTTGTTTTAATCAAATAAACTTTGTTTGAATGAAACAAAATTAGTTTAAAAGAAAGAAAATCAGGGCTGCCTCAAAAAAGTGATTAATTTGATCTAAAAAGTGACTAAAAGTGACTAATTTTGAACAAAATAGTGACTAAAAGTAAATATTCAGGGTGGCCACCTGTCAGGGAAGCCAGGGAAAAGTTAGAGAAAAAAAAATTGTTAAGAAAGTCAGGAAATGCGAGTAGTTATCAGGGAAAATAGAAATTGACTTTTATGCTATGTTATTTTTGTCATATTACATATATAGCTTTTAGTTTATTTAAAATTTTAAGAGATTTTTAAGAAAGTTTAGGGAATTCAAAGAATTTTAAAGGATTTTTAAAAAATTGTAAGAATTTAAAGAAATTTTGATTTTTTAAAGTGATTGTAGGGTATTTTAATGTTGCTCATTGAATTTTAAAGGATTTCACAAGACTTTTAAAAGATTTTTATGACTGAAAAGTTCTGAACGTTCAAATGAACGAATTTTTGTATTGATTGTATTTTAAACTAGAAACAATTTAAAA
>JAUESH010000020.1:20299574-20329510 GCA_032275165.1 Synergus magnus | reverse complement strand
AGAAATTTCGAAGGATTTCGTGATATTTTTGTGGATTTCAAGACGTTTCTATTAATTGTAGAGATTTTTACGAATTTGGAAAGTTTTCTTTAATATAAAGAAATTTTTACTTTGAATTATTAAAATAAAAGTTTTGATATAAACCAAGTTTTTTTCTGAGTGTGGTTTATAGTGAAGCAATTCTAATGCTAAACAAAATAAAAAGAAAAATTGGATAACACTGCAGAGTTTCCGAGAAAAAGAAATCAATTGCAAACTTTCCAATTCTGAAATAAGCAATGTAAGATTGGTACATTGAGTCATCTGAAGATTCTGAGGCAACTGGTTATCCCTATGGTTAATCCTTTATAGTAGACACCATTAGTCATTGTTCACGGTATATCCCATCATTGTCGGCATTCTAGAATGACGCATTCCTGAACGCAAATATTTCTGTTTAAGCATTGGGGTAAATCCAAAGAAGCTTGTTGAGGACCTCTGAGTAAATGATGGTCTAATGGTCGTCCACGAACCTCGGATTTACGGTTACGTTACCGTTACCACTGCCGCCCTAAGGAAATCGTGGGTTCCCTCTGATATGGTTTCCACTACCATAGGTACAAAGGAAAGCTCTCTTGATTTTATTAGTAGTCTCTTCTTTCGATTCTAAAGGAAGAAAGGATATAAAAACTGCGACTGCCTCAGCAGACGGCGCCATATATCGCGAGGAATGAACCCACAACAATATTCTATATTCTATAAAATCTATATCCACTTTTCCCCTATAATCTGCGTCGCAGAATCATCCGAGCGACTGTAATAATGCTCCGAGGCTCCGGATCTACTAGGATGAAAACTGTTGCCAAGGCATTCACATGGCTTCGAACCCTCACCAATCTCTAAATTGTAAGCTTATAGCTTATAGCTTAGAAGATTAGAGCACACGACTTTTAATCACGAAACCCATTCAATTATTAATTTTAAATTACACTATTCAATATTTTAACTAATAGCTGTATAACGACCGAATTTCATGATTATTGAATCTCTTAAAAATATTTACTCACTATTAGATCATTGCAAATATATATATAATATATTTAATAAACTTAAAAGGCGTTGTTAAATTCCTAGTCCCTTATACAGTATCCAAAATTCATATCTATTTCGACACATGCATACTTATTTTTTAAAGTATAGTGTCGCCCATAGCCAGATTCTATTTCGTAACGAAAAAATGAATTATGCTAATAACGTTGTTGAGTCTGCAGAACCGAATTTCTCGAAATGATAAACATTTACTTTTATCGTTATATATTAATTAGTCCGAGTAAATTCTGAATGTTTGAAATTTTTTAAAAGTAATTTAAATTTAAATTTAATTAAAATAGAGGAATAAGTCCGATTCATTTCGATTGGCATTGAATAACAAAACAATTCTCAATATTTCATTTAAAAATTTGAATTGGAAATAACCATCTTAATTTGTAGATCTAAGCTACATTGGATATAGTTATATAAACTTAAAATTAATTCAGAACGAATTTCCTAATACGTAATACAGACTCGACCGAAATTTTTCTTAATTTCCAGGGACTGTTGAGTGAGTACACTGGAGAGATGCATTGACCTAACATGTCCCCTATAGATGATATGACCATGCTGCAACACGTGCACATAAGGTTTATCCCATAGGGTTTTGAAAGGTGCTCGTAAATAAAATTCAACCACGCAGGTACGCATTTCGTCCCCCAGGCATAGAAACCGACTAAGGAATCTCAGAACGTTAGTTTACAATGCACAGTATTGAATTACAGAATACACATTCTGAGATGAAGATCATTCCCTGCTAGAAATGTTAGTGATTTTCTACACTTTTTCAGTACAAAGGCTTTTAAATATATACTATAGTAAAAAGACGTTCACAAAAGATGATGAAAATCATTTCTCAATTCTGATATTCGAGTTCGACTTTGCAAGGGAAAGATTGAAACAATTCTATTCTAAGTTGAGACGTATATAGAAGAAAACATAAATCCGCCTACGACGAGCCAATGACCTAATAGGAAAACAATAGTCGAGGGTCAGCATCGATCGTCCAATCGAGTCACAAAGTGATAATCACTGTTTGCAGTTGCGAACAAATTTGACGATTTATTACAGTGAGAAGATTAACAGCCTACGTAAGATATACGTGACACTATGACCTATACACGTGTGTCTTTCGTTACATCACGAAGATGATATGTACTTCATCGACTTTGGATTTGATGTCTAAATCCTCCTTGAATGCAGATTTTTTTAACAAAAGAAAAAAAAATCGTTATCTACTAGGGGAAAAGTTTCAAATAGTGAAAGTAAGAATTGCTACTGGAATCTTTATCATATAAATATAAAATTTATATTTCTACCGCAGATATTTTATGAAACTGAAGCTTGCAACGTTTACGACAACGAAAAATTATTTTTTGTTGTAAAAAGAACGAGACCTAAAGTTTTATTGCGCTAAATAGTTTCATTTGATGTCAAAAGAAGCCCAAAACAGTTTGAACCCCCTACCACACTAGGATCACCCCTAAAATCATTCCCGAAGTACACAAAAAATAATTATAAATCCCCTGGCTTCGAGATCTAAAATTTTATTGTTTTAAATGATTCCATTAAAAGTCCAAAGAAGTCCAAAAAAAATTTCATCAAAATATTCCTCTATGTTCACCCTCAAAATCAATCCCTAAGCACAAAAAAAATGATTACAAATCCCCTAACTTCAGAGCCTTAAATTTTATAGTTTTTAATAATTCCATTAAATATCCAAACAAAACCGAAAAAGTTTCATCCATCCGCCCTCATAGGAACACCCTCAAAATCAACCCCTAAGAGATTTTTAATGATTTTTTTGTGATAGGGGTTGATTTTGGGGGTGATCTTGGAGGAATATTTGGATGAAATTTGTCTTGGACATTTTTGGACTTTTAATGGAACCATTTAAAACAATAAAATTTTAGATTCGAAGTTTAGGGGTGCTCCTAGTGTGGTAGAGGGTTGAAACTGATTTGGGCTTCTTTGGACATCAAATGGAACTATTTAGCGCAATAAAATTTTAGATCTCATACTTTTTTCAAAAATAATTTTTCGTTTTCGTAAACGTTGCGAACATCAGCTTCATAGATATTTTTCTGTTGAGAAATATTAAAAAGAAGCAAATAAAAGTTAAAAAAATTCGACGCCACTGTGCAAGGTGGTCGTGCAAACGTCTAGCGTACATCTATTTTCATCTGCGAATGCACATTTTTACGGGCAGAGAAGCGCGTGTACCTCGGAGCAGTGCCGGGGCATGAAAGTCCATGATCCCCTGCCCCAGGGGAAAAGTGTAAATATATAACTTTTTTCACTTAGTCAGCAATCGAAGGACAGACATAATTTACTTTGAACACTTGTGATTCTCGCGTTTTATGTCTGCTGTGTGCCTAACTGCTATGGCGAAATTAACCTCCATTCACTTCACCTGAGTTTGGAGAGAAATTTAAGTCTGTCTGTCTCACGAGTCAGGACGAAGATCGCCCGAGAAGGCTGCCTTTCAATTTCCCGATTTCCAAAGAGTTCATTTTAGGCCTTAGAATATGCTCTTCAATTCATTTAATTATGTCTATTGCACACGTATGTATTATAAATGAGCAGCATTAAAATATCTATAATTTCAATCAGCGAGAGTGCGTTGAATTTTTAGTTTTACTATAATTTCAATTTCAATCGAAGCAAGTTTCTTTTTTTGAGTAGCATATGTTTGAAAAATGGTTAGTTCATGGTTCTCGTCGCTGTTTAGATTTTGAGACCAAGGCAGTCACCTTGCTCGCCTTGCCCTCGTAAAATCGTAAATGTTTCTGAGTCTCAACCAACAATCGAGCAAGATGAACAAAAAGAGATACTTCGATCCTTCAGAATTTAATTTTAACCAATAAAATAAAAAAAAAAGATTCTGAGTTTAAAGTTTAGAGAATGAAATCTAATTATCCAAAGACAGAACTTATTTCTATTTTCTTCTAACTTTTCCAACAATAAAGGCAAAGGTTCATCAAATCACATATTCCATAATTAATCACCAGTAATTATTTCGATACACTAATCTATTTCATTAGGTTTCTTAAGTTTCTTTCCTCTGAATAAAATTTCTGCTCCACTTGGTATAGATTTAGAAGGTTACGCTTTATACCTTTACAGTAAGGTGTGAGTAATAGGGAAGTAGTTCACGTTCACATAAATCCTAATAAAAATCTTATCTTTAGGAATTGAACTGAATTTTATCATAGCTATATTAATTCCATGAGTTTTGAAGGGAGACTTTGGAAATAAATACAGCACTGTTTTGCAGCATCTCGCTGATGAAGTCTGCTATGGAGAAGCCGACTCTCTCGGTATTTTGAGCTCGGTTACGAGAAGTAGACTGTCTAGGTACATCTATACATAAGCACAATTGTACAAATGTACCTTCATGTACCCACACACATTGGCCTTGTATCTCGTATCCTCCTGCATACGATCCGATCGAAATCGGACTTGTGTCATACACGGAAAAAAGCATTTTAAAAAAGGCCACTCGAACGAGGACAAACTTTTCAGATACAAGGAGTAAATGTAAAATAACACAACCTTCTTCAAATGTGTTAAACATCAAGAGCTATTCTTTAGATCTTCAATTGAAGGCTTATCGTATATTTATTTACTTTCCATTGTAAGACGATTCAGTTTTAATTAAAGGGTTGTATTCAGTAATGTCCGAAGCTTCCAAAGAAGCCAAATGAAACAAATCGTAAACAAATTAATAAAAATTAACATGGAGACGAACCCTCCTAATAAGGACCTAAATCCTGATGATACTGAAGTTTGTAACGTTTTTGATAAATGAAAAATAAAAAAAAATAATAAAAACTATTGTATATAAATGTATATAGGGAAAAAATATAATCTACATTTCTTAGTATTGAAACGACATGTTATGTTTTTGTGTGTGTTTTGCTGTTCTAAGAAGTTTGGGACAAAGCTTCAAAAGCTATGCGTAATCTCTGTAATATAAACTATAACCATGATTGAAATGTGTATGGTGTATGAATGTAATATTTGTGACACGTTCGTTCTTTAATCTAAAATCATTTGAAAAATTCACGAAAATTATCCTAACTTCCAGAGTTGAAATTTTATTTCTTGGAACGTTTCCATTTGACGACAAAACATTGATAAAAAAGTTGCAACTCGTTTAAGACTTCTAGGTGGGATTGGAATCCATCATAAAGTTTGGTCGTCAAATGGAAGCGTTTCTAGAAATAAAATTTCAAGTTTCAAAGTTAGGGTAATTTTAAGGGGGGAATTGGGGTGTGATCCACATGCATCAGAGGGTTGTAACTTTTTAAAAATTTTTATTTTTTTACTTTCGTTTATCATAAACATTGCAAACTATAGTATCATCAAACTCTGAACATCTTAAATTAGTATTGAATCGAGTATTGAATGTTACAAGAATAGAATAAAGCCAAATGATAAAAAAACAATGTCGAAATGGTCTAAATTGTTGAGAGGACGATTGGAATTAGAAATAGAGCGTCTGAATAAAAAAAAAATGAATGCTTCAAGCTAAATAGACTGGAGGTAGTGTGACTTTAGGAGAGTCACGAGACATTCGCTCGGACATTCGTTGGCAACCGGAGTCTGCGGACTGGACCTGGACCGCACAAATTACGAGAAAAGAACCTATACTTCTGCATTGTTACTAACCGCCGTAATCGAAAACGTTTCTACGCCTCTGACGGCAATCCAACACACATGTGCACCACAGAGTCCGGCGTACCTGCGCCAGAAACTGGCCCGGCAGGCACAAAGAAAGAGCCAAGCCAAGCCTGGGGGCCAGGGACCTTCTCGGGAATTACGAGTCGTACTATCCAGACTCCAAGCATGAAAAAATCCCTCGAGGATGAAGAGAGAGAGATCAGACATTCTTTATCGAATCAAATTCGGCTCTATTTAGATACATGAAACTGAGGTTCGCAACATTTACAACGAAAATTTTTCTTGTAAAAAGCACGAGACCAAAAATATTATTGTTTTAAAGTATTCCATTTAATGTACAAAGAACTCCAAAAAAGTTTCATCCACCTACCCCTCTAGGATAACCCCCAAAATCAACCCCTAAGTATACAAAAATTATTATAAATCCCCAAACTTCGAGATCAAAAATTTGATTGTTTTAAATGGTTGCATGAAAAGTTTATACAAGTCTAAAAAAGTTTCATCCACCTACCCCTCTAGGATCACGCTTAAAATCAACCCTTAACAAAAAAAAAATCATTAAAAATCCCCTAACTTCGAGACGTAAAATTTTATGGTGATTTTAGAAGCATTAAATGGTACCATTAATACAATAAAATTTTAAGTCTCGAAGTTTGGAGATCTTTAATGATTTTTTTTAAAGCTTAAGGGTTGAATTGGAGGGTGATCCTAAAGGGGTAAGTGGATGAAACTTTTTTGTCCCTCTTTGGACATCAAATGGAACCATTTAAAACAATAAAATTTTAGGTCATGTGCGTTTTATATAAAAAAAAATTTTTCGTTGTAAACGTTGCGAACTTCAGTTTTCTATTGTTTAAATAGCTATAAAACAATACAATAAGTGCCCACAAGTTGGATTTTTTACTCGAATGTGTTTCTACAACCCCCGAACTCTAAAATAATTTTTTTAAATTTCAAGTACCCTCTAAATACTCTGTTGTCGAATTTCTGTCCAAATATTATGTAAAAGCAAATTGCTAGTAATATTTGTAAAGAAATCCGACAACAAAGTATTTAGAGGGTAATTGGAATTTTTTTCGAGATTTTTGTCTTATTACGAGTTTGGGGATGAAATTAGGCAGTCGTTCGGTGGCGATTTGGGGATGAAACTTTTTTTTGTCATCACATATTATCATTTGCTTTTAATATTTGGAAATAAATTCGACAACAGAGTATTTAGAGGGTAATCCAACTTGTGAGCATTTATTGTATTGTTTTATAGCCACTTAAGCAATAGAAAACGATTAATAATGAATTTTAAAAAATTTTGATTTTCGTTTATAAACGTTGCAAACGACAGTTATATTATTTTTCGAAGTCCAGGAATCTAGGCCGGATATCGTAAAAGGATTTCCTTCCAGGTGGAATGATTGAAAAGAGACCCCCTGATTTCTTTTTGAAGGGAAAAAAAGGGAGAGAAGAGTGCCAGGAGTGTAAGGGACTGTCCACAGTAACATCGACCAATTATTCCACTTTGCTAACGTAATTTTCTGAGAAATTCTGTCATTCTGCCTACTCCATTTCATCCACGTCCACCTTCTTTTTCCACCTACTCCTGTGGTATGTTGCTCACCACCTCCTCCACCTTATCCGTCGTACTTCCTCGCTCAAAAGTAAAGGAGGATTCGTTTACGACGTCGGTCCTTATGCCGCCCACAAATACATACAACCCACGTCGAAAGTCGAAAATGCACCGCGATTCCTACCCACGTCGATTTTGGAACGAAGGACAAAGCTTCGCATTCGTGCGATAAAGTTCACGTCCGGGAGGAAGTTACGCACGTGCATGTGAAACGCAAGCAGGAACGACTTGTGGGAGCGTCTCAGGGACGAACTCATTTTTGGGAACAGAAATAGTTTTGATTTCCATTCAATTTAAATACCCAAAATAATTTATAACAAGAGTAATCAAACGATTGTTGGGTTTCTGAAATCGAGTCGAATGCGTTTTTTGAACATAAAAATATACAATTCTTTAAAGAAATGGGTAAAAATTATTTCAATAATGAATTAACTTGGGAGTCGAAAGTCTAAAAAAATAAAAGACAGAAGGCTTCAGGATGAGTGAATTTTTCTCTTACAAATAAATGTTTCTCAAGCAATTAAAGCGAGGAGAATCAGAGTCGGTGGTAGACTCTAGCTTTACGTAACCATACTTTTTTCTCCTACAACAAGCGATAACATTCGTAAAAGAGAAGCGAGAGTGTTTAACCTAGTCTGGAAACAAATAGTGCGTTTTATCCCAAAAATAAAGTGTTTTTACTATTTATTTGACAGTCGTTTTATATTTTTTGTAATTTCTATTGAAAGAATAAAAGAGCGATAAAAAGAAAAATAAAGATAATATTAATAGACTATTGAACCATTTAGAAATGGAAGTTATATTTTTAGTACAATAAGCATCGTGGATGGATATATCGGTATATACAAATAAATAATAAATAAAAAAAGAGAAGTAAATTTTAGATTAAAGAAGTAAAAAAATTAGCTGCAATTGAATGAAAATAGATATTTACTAAGGATCGTGACTATTTAATTAAAGCCCCAGCGTGGAAGATATCTTTGTTTTAGAGAAAATGCGAGCAGACGCCATTTTTAAAAGGAATTTTACGAGACAAAGATACCCATCCACGTTGCCACGCATATGTCGACGAACCAGGAATAATTCTGTCGTGCTGTTACACGAGTATGGTATCGATATCACAGGTAGTTGTAGTCCCCACACAGTGGTGTAACCAGTGGCTAACGGGCCTTTTGCAATAATCTTTCTCAGAAGTTTTCAGTCTTCGATTTGTCGAGATTCCTAGCTTCAGAACTAGATCTATTCTCAGTAAAATGTTGCTATTTCCTTATCAACGTGAATAAAATCACGTATTGTAGAAATATTTGAAGAAGTCAGGAAATGGGAAACAAATTGTTGTCGAAGAAAACCTGAATAGATCCTTTTTTACAGAGTCGGGAAACTTGATAGAAAATTTTTCGCGAAATAGTATATGTAATTTATTTAATTATGGCAATGAAATGAAACTGATGAAACACACTTTATCTAAACACAATTTAAATTTCAAATGTTTCTACACAGATTTAAAAGCTATTGAATTTAAAGTTTTGAATATTTTAAGCAAATTTCATTTTCAGCGCAGTTGCAACAAGGTTTAGATTTTTCAGTTTATTTTGAAATTATTGAAATTCAAAACTTTTGACTAAATAAAATTGTTATTCAATATTGATAAACTAAAGTACGTCCTCTAACATCGTCACAGTAGATAATGCAACACATATCTTATTACAAAATACTTTTGAATTATTCTTTATAAAATAAATTCTAGCTCAAATCTATGGAATAATATAACTATCTTTCAAACTCCGAAAAACAACACAAGATTTAATTTGAGTTGCAAATCATTTGAAAGAACTTATTAAAAACCTACAAAAAGTTTCATTATAATCGAAAGGGGTCGGATTTCCCAGATGTGTGATTGTAAAAATAATCCATAGAAAGTATTTCAATTTCAAAAAACACCAATATTCAAATCATAAATCATTAGAAAAATTCTTTAGAATGTAAAACGACCTCTCATGAAATTCGGAGCATCTGAAATTAAAGCCAAAATTTCTATTGTCCTTCAAATTCAAAACTTCAGCTTTAAGCTTTAAGAATCCATGTATGGATTACGAATAGAGTCGTTTCCTTGATTGATTGTTGAATTATGAAAAACTAAAATCTTCTATCATAAGGCCTTCCCCATGTCAATCAATATCCTCCAAACTTGAAAATCACTACATTCAAAGAATTAAAATTTGAAAGCGTCTGAATTTTAAAGTATGTACTGAAAATGCTACTCAAATTGGGAACGCATTCTAATTGCATAAACTCCAATTTCCTAATCACGAGGTCTACTTCTTTTTAGAAAAATCTCTTTTTATAAAATTGGTAAGTTCAGAAGATAGAGAACTCCAATCATCAATCACCAGGCCTACTCACAACTTCTAACCTCTTCCAGACTCCAAAAAAGCAATCTTCTTATCCCGAGGTCTTTTCTCATCCCGAATCGAACCTTAGACTCATCCATCTGAACACTAACAATCTCTCTTATCACCATATCTTTTAGAAAAGTATTGGTCACATATGTACACCATGGCTACCTCTTGATTACAGAAAACACGCACCCTCCACGCCCGGGTTTAGCTCTCGGGCGCAGCCGAGCTCGATTACTCCTCACTCCTTAAACTGCAGACAAAGACACTCACCTTTCGCGGTGTAGTAAACAAATCCGCTCCTTGGAGACCTTGAGCCTCTTGGAGATGATCTTCTTTAAATTTTCGATCGTCTCATGTCGATCCACTGTTAGGTCAAAATGTCCCCCCGTCGTTGGCGTGATGCTGATGGTGATTTCAGGTTCCGTCACCGCAGGAACAACACAGCCACACCCCGGTGACGATGTTGGGGTCGGCGACGCGGATCCATGACGGAAAGCCATTGGCGAGGGCGAAAATTCTTCATCACCAGCGCTGCCGCCACCACCGCTCCGCCCGGGATTGTCGCTCATTGCGACTCCGTCTTTTCAGGAACCTTGAAAATTCTCACCACGCACCTGCACCTGCGGATCGGAGAAATTTTATTCCAAGGAAGAAACCAACTGGAAATCGATATCCAGGAGATGTGGGCAAGAAACACTGACACTCTAGCACTAGCACTTTAGCAGGCACTAAAAGGAATGAGAAGTTCTTAAGCTTCTGGGAATATCGAAGTGCAAGTCGCAACCCTGGGTCTCTACGCGACGCGGTGAGCACTTGAGACCACCACCCGTACCCCACAACGGAGGAACAAGCCGATGAGAATCAGAATGAAAAATTGAGCTGAGAGCTCAATTTGGGGGATCTAATGGGGAAACCAATGAGAGGCGGTATTCAGTTGTCCGCAAAAGTTACCAACGTCACTAGATTTGGTGGAAACCCAGTGTTAAGCGAATACTAGAAGGGAATATGTGTTAGCCAATATTGTAGCGTTACAATTGGTTACAATTGGTGGAAATTGTAGAATGTTTTCAAAATTCGCATTCCCATCTAGTATTCGCATGATACTAGGCGTGATTACTCGAGGAGACGTCACTGCTTTCCGATGGACAAAGTAGATATTAAATCAATGGAATTCTAGTTTCTTTTTTAAATGTTTTTGTAAACAATGTTTTAACATGGGTTTGTGGAAACTTGTGTTTTAATTTTAAAAATGTATTCATTTAAATATTAAAATTGATAACCTTTTCTGATTTTATCCCACTCAAGAATACCTAATTATGGACAAAAGAATAACAACCAATCATATTTCAAGGTTTAAATTTAAAAATTTTGCGTCGTTCGAAATAAATTTTAGATTGGAATAATTAAGTGTTTTAATGTTTTAATGTTTCAATGTAAATTCTGAACTTATAAAAGCGTAAAAATTTGAAAATTCTTTAAAATTTTACATTAGTTTTACATTACCTACTTTTGCATTGTAATATAGTAAATTTTTCTTTTATTGTCCAGCAACCCCATACATATACATAATAATTCATTGCAAAATATGTACATAATGTGTTCTACACATAACAAGATACACTGCGACAGTATAAAATTACAACCACTATATCTAAATCAATTTGAAAAATCCTTAAATTGTGTACCAATCCACTGATACGTGTTAGAATTATCTCAATCTTTCTGAGCTCATTACTTGATACCAAAAGAAAAACTCTTTCCGATTCTTGCACCCTTTAAATTTATACTGAAATTTCTAATGGAAGATCGAAAGAACCGCTATATTTACACTGTTAGGTTTGTAATACAGATATCGTATTTAATCCATAAAAACTCTTCGATAAAAATGTTCAGAGTGTGCGTAATACGTAATTATCATTTATCTGGTAAAATTATAAAATTCAAGAAGCTCCAAGTTAAATTAAATATTAAAAATAACCCTATCATGACTAATAATTTTCTGTCCTTGTTATGCAGTTGATGTTAAATTTAATTTCACTTAAAACTTGAAAATCAAAAAATAAACAATTCTACATTCTAAAAAAATATTAAAATAAATTCCCCTATGATTATGTGAAAAGTTTTACTTCAAAACAATCTTATCCGCTAAATGTCCATTCGTATTTTGTATAAAAATTTCAAAGAAAGTTTTATGACTTTGAATACTATAATCACAACGAAGAGATTAAATCAAAGTTATTTTGCTCCTTGTCCTCAACCTAGCATTTTTTTATACAATTTTAACTCGACTCTTTTTTATCAAGTATAACGCACCTTTCTTTCTATCCCTTGATACAAGGGATATAAATATTCAAGAACCGAATTCTTGTGTGTCTGATTCAATTGGCTTGAATTCGAATTCTCCTCGTCCATCCATTCGGAGATAATACTACAAAACGATATTTGCAATTATCAAATAGAAATACCAATTAGTAAAGAAATATTAGTATTAGAAATTTACATATATACTCACATAAGAAATACCATACACTATAAAAGGTCAAATATTTAATTACCTCATGATGCTTCCAAAGAGACCTTCGATGCGAGACAGTAAAGAGAGTGATATTTGCTTGTTTACAATATGAGTACATAGAATCTTCTACGTCAACGCTCACGGCACTTGTACACTCGTCCAGAATTGCAAATTGTGGTTTGTGGTAGAACAATCTCGCCATCTGCGTATTAAAACGTGCAATTAAATTTTTCACATAACTTTAAATAAATAAACATTAAAAGAAAAAAGAAAAATATTTTTTCTTAAGAAATCTAATTACCGCGATCCGTTGTTTTTCTCCTCCTGACAGGACATCCATCCAATCAGCGACGGTGTCCCAACCTTGCCCTTGGCTACTTGACTGACTCTCCCTTTCTATAAGATGACCCAACTGAACCAAATCCAAAAACTTTTGCAAATCTTCATCATTCGCATGGCCTCTTCTTATCATCTCAGCTCGCGTATGAGGATAAATAACTTGATCTCTCAAAGTTCCTAGTGTCATGTAGGGTCTTTGTGGAATGTAGAATAATTTTCCTCTAGGTGGTTTTGTTACTGTGCCGCCCCACACAGGCCAGAGCTAAAAGAAAATGAGAAATAATATAAATTAGAAATGATTGAATTTCAAAATCAAACATTTTCGACTATTTACCGGTTTTCAAAATTCACTGGCCACCCTTGAATAATTCAGATCAAAATTCAAATTTCATTCTAATATTTACCTCTCCTAAAACCCTGAAGAGTGAGCTTTTGCCACAACCATTTGGTCCGCATACTAAAACGTTCATTCCAGATTTCACCTCAAATGACAATTCCTTAATGAGAACATCTCCATTCGGAGTCACAAGAGGAACTCGTTCAAAGCGAATGATATTATCTTGGGCTACAATCTTTCCATCACCAGGATGTCCGATTGAGCTCGATTTTAAATCAGCTACCATTGTTCTCTCATATTTACCAGCATTTAACTCATTCAAAACTTTCCTGATTTCCGTTACTCTTGCTGTAAATCCTGCCAATCTTGTCATTTCTCTTCCTGCTAAGATTAACCTGCCAATGGCTTCTGCTAGTTTCACTAACATGCGACCGTAAGTGTAATAATGCTTGAAACGATGGTCAGGAGTTCCGGAGAGAATCGGATGGTCTTTTTGAAGGAACGGAATACTGACTGCGTAAAATCCTACCACCGACGCTACATCTAAAATAAAAATTATTTAATTAATATTTGGAAATGGAAAAAATATCAATCATCTATATTTATAATCATATTTACATTTTCCAATGAAATTATCCACTACACCAATTACGACTCTGAACTCCAGGAACTTTCGAAGATGTGTCACCTGCAAATTTATAAACGTTAGTACCAATTTTTAAAAGGAATTACTTTTTATTTATTTAGAAAAATGATATGTTCGTACGAGTTTGTGGAAACTAGCAAGAAGAGTTAATTTTTCCCTTGAGTTTCCTTGATAGAAGGCGATTTCTTCCGAATTCGTAATCAGTCGCGAATTAATGTGTCGATATTCTCCTTCAAGTCGTTGCTCTTTTACAGTTAATTGTGCTACTGGCTTTCTCAAATTCGTCAAAAATCCACCAGCCACTACTAAATATGTAAGCATAAGGAAAGGCGTCTGTAAAAAAGAAAATAATTTAATATTAATACATATAATAAATTAATATATTCTTAAATATGGTCCTATATGTAATTTTTATAAACTATAATCACCTGTCCACCCAGCGTGGACGTTAGTCTATAGACATAAATAGAAATGTCCAACAGAGGTTTGGCCAAATTGCTGTAGAGATCAGTACAACTTTCACAAAATTTATCAACATCTGTAGTGAGTAATTGATCCGGATTTGCGATTCTTGTATCTAAATTACTCATTTTATAGTATGTAAATCCTCTGAAAATCACAAACAAAACGTTACTCAACATCAGTATTCAAAGTGAGTATTTCAAATCTACTTTCAAAATTTGAATTTTAAATCTGTTTGAAGAATCGGAATTACAAACGTTTACCTATGATTACCTACGTTTTTTTTTAAATTAGACATTTTTTTCTAAAATTTAGATTAAAAATTACAAATTTGGGTTCGAAACAGAAGAAATTGACATTAAAAATAGTCTGATCAGGATTATAAATTTCGGTGAATGAGTCAGCAAAATTAACATGAAGGAAAAAGATAGGAATCCAAAAGACGAATGAAGTCACCTTTGACCTTTCATTAAGCAGCAGACATCTATTAAGCAGTTTATGTAAATTCTCAACGATTGCATTTCATTGTTCCTAATATCACCTAAATCCAATTTGCTCACAGTGAGAGATTACAAATTCAAAAATGATAGCTTACTTTAGATACTGATCCAGCAAATATCGAGTGAGGTTGGTCCTTAATCTCAATTTAACTTCCCCTATGCTGTATTTTAATACATTATTCACCACCGAAACCTAAAAAAAATGATAAAATTCGAAAATATATAACCTGAGAAAACTTTGATTGTAAAATTGTGTACTTGCGATAAAAAAAAATTTATAATTTTTTTTGAGAAGTAATTAATGATACATCATGCAGGGAAATCAATTTATAGTGATTATTATTTCTTATTAGAAATAGGATAACTTTTATGTCTTATCATATGATTTAAGATAATTTTATTTTAAAGAAATTAGTCTTTTATTTTTTTTTTTTTTTCGGTAAGTAAGATTTTACGTAATACTGATTCATAGGCAGACTTTAAATATGCAGATATATGTAAAGAAAGAGAACGCAGTTGACGATTTAAATTTTAGTCTAGTGGTTAAGAATAAGAGACAATTAAATCTTCAAAATTTTCACGAATCTTTCAAGAAAAAGATCTTTAACTCACCACTGGCAAAACGGCTAAAAATCTGAGAAGCCGTTTTCTGAATAATTTTGAATCCATATTGACAATGGACCTAGAATAAATTTTAATCAGTTTTAATCAATGTTATACGATAATTAAAATAATTTAAATTAAATACAGAAATGTACAAAAGCTAAAATGACACATTTTCTTACGTTTCAATAAGAGTTCCAGCCTGGATCATCCATAAATCACACATGGATCTGGCGATCAGAGAACCGGCGATGAGAACAACATAGGCAGCTTCCGCAGAGAAAACGCCAGGAATTCCAATAGCAAGTAATTGACGCAATTGTTTAAAGAAAGCAGCATCGACGTGTGCCTTTGGTCCTTTCGGTTTTTCCTGTATTACAAGAGGAATTAAACAAAAAACATCAAAAACTAATTTTTCTTTTGAAAATAACAATGAAAAAGAACTCTAAAATTTTCTTACTAATTAAAAAATGAAAAAATCAAATTTATAAATGTTCGAACTCGAAAGAATGATATTTATCTAATTTTTAAATAAATTTTTTCGCACCTCTTTGATGACATAGTGGATGTCGTTGGCAGGCCATACATTTCTGTAAAGTGATAATTAGAGGTGAATTTCAAAAGTAAGAAAAATGTAGATTATGTGCAAGAACGATTGTGTCACTCGAGTGCTTCGTAAGGATTTTAATGACAAGTTTCGTATGAGAGTAAATGCCAGTGGAATTCGGACTGACAGTTGTGAAATACATACTTGGATTTGACGACTCGTTTTTTGCTCTTTCTTTTTAAGAACCAGATTAATGCTGTGATAGTCAAAGCACCAGCAGCAGTCCTTTTGTCGACAAATTTGCTAAGTGTTGGCGCCATCCTTTGTTCAATTTGGATTTCACCACGTTCTCGACGGGTGAAGTGTTATGAGGCGACTTCGGAGCAAAGAGCACATAGATGTGGTGGGGAAACTTTTCCTCGCCACCGGACGAATCAGCTGGAACGTTTGGATCAGCTGCTGCAAGTCAGCAACATTTCCTGCTGTTATGTATACTTGTGTATACTGATGTGTATACTATGTCCTGTCGCGACACCTAAGAACCTTTATTAGTACAATTCCGTCACTACCTTCAATCGTATTCACACCTATGTCAACTTTTGTTCGTTTCAAAGACGGATATAGATTATTAAATACCCCCTCTCTGAATGCAAAAAAACTATGGAATATTCCGTGATGCGCCAATGTGCTGAGATGAAATCGATTTTGCGGAAACATTAACTGTTTTTTTGGCTTAAAGCTGCGAATGAAGCTTGAAATTAAAATTAGAAATAATAGCATGAAATTGGACTACAAAATCAAAATGTCAAAATTCAATGCTAATTGTCCAGTCTGTAACCACCGTCGCTGACAGTCACTAAACCTGACTAAACTGTCATATGTCAGAAACGTCAGAAATATCAAAATAACTTTTAGGTTAAGTTTTAATTATGTAGAAGTGTTCTTAAATGTCCCTAGACTTCCCTAGTAAATTTTTCTTCTTTTTCTCTCGAATGTCAGCACTTATTCCTCTAGAAAATTCAAAATAAAGGGTCTTTCACACCTCGAATCCCCTAGCATACGTATTTTAGGCGGGGAAATTTGAAATAAAATCTTTGAATTTAAATATACACAAGAAAGCAAAGCCAGAGATGTGTGAAAGAGCCATAAATATAAGTTAGATAGTTTAAACAGGTTTAAACAGAAAAATTAAATTTACGACATTAAAAACTTGCAATTAATCTAATAAAGCATTAATATTTTATAAACAAAAATTACGTGATATAAATTTTTCAGATCAAAGTAGCTTACTTTAATTTCATCGCTCATTCTATCCTGGGCTTCCCCCGACTAGAAATTCAAAGAATGTGTTTTATTTGTAAATAATATTTTAAATTCAAGTGATAAAATTGGCAATAAATCTGTAAAAGAAAATTATGGTATTGAAGTTGACGAAAAATATACCTGTGAACATTAAAGAGTAATAATAATAATAAACAGATAATTGAAAGCACTGATAATAAGTTAAATAAATTTGTAGCATTTAAACCAAATAGTTTGATTGATCTTTAAAATAAAGATAAGCCTGAAACAAATAAAAATACATAAATAACAATATACATGATCAGTAGGAATAATACCAATGACTGCAATATCAATGCTTAAATTAGGTTACCTGAATATTTTAATACCTGTTCCTATAAAATCAGAATAAAGTTACCAGTTAAATCATAAAATAAAAGATTGTTGAGTTTTAGATAATAAGCTATGCAACTTACCAATGTAAAATAAATACCAAATCTTTCAAATAATTTGAATATATTTCTATGAAATATTTGCAATACTTTTGTATTTGCACCTGTAACAAAAAAAAACACTAAAATAATGTTTAAAAAAACTTGATGGTATAATAAAAAAATGTAAATTTTACAAGAATTAAGAGTAAAAGAAATTAATTCACTTACCTGAAATTATCTAAATATAAATCCACTTACCTCAAATCATTTAAATATAGCACTTTCACAATAATCACATAGCAAAAAACTTGGGCGCTTGATTTGTAATGTTATTCCCGATCATTCTCATCCGAAAAGTCTCAACTCTCGAATCACTTTTTGTAATGAGAGCCCAAATGTAATAAATAAGAAGTTTAATTATTGAAATATATATAAGAATATAAAAGCTAATTAAAAGAAATTTACCTTTGAATATAACTTTCCTCTGTAAAAAAATTAAACACAACACAAAATACAATTCAAAATAGAAAACATGATAAAGTACCAAGAAAAGTCGTACCTAATCTAAAAAATAATCAAAGCAATTACCACTATGTCATCACGTGATTTGTAATAAATAATTTACAACCTATCTCCAAATTACAACCTTCTCCATATCGAATTGTAACATTTTTCTCGACAAGATGGTGACAGAAGGAATTTTAAAATTACTTACCGTCGCGGATTCCCACGTTGGAGCGATGGCAGCTTCACCAGACAACCAGTCATCCTGTCCTGGAAAATTTAATGCAAAATGTTAATCTTCGTAATTATTACTTCTAAGTCGTAGAGAAAAATAATAGATTTACATATTTAATTTAATTTTTTTTAAATGTGCCTAATATACCTTCTACTGCTACCGAGGAAGGCCAGATGATCATCCTGATCCTGCTTTCTCTTCATTTCACTCGCGAATAATGAGATGTAAATAATTGTTATTTTCAGAAATAAACGACCGAACAAGTCAGATCCCGTATCAGTGCACTTCTACAGAAAAACAAACAAGTTCCGCCAAAATCCCTCATCATAAAGCTTTGTATATAACCTATTTGACCTGGACGGGAAAAATTAACAGTAGCGACTCCGAATTTCTTGGAATTTCAACGACCAAATGAGACTATTAAGTGAATTTATAATAACAAAGCTACACACAAAGAAATCATTCCTAAAAAAAGTCGCGTTAAGGGCAATAACGAACATACACATAAGTCGCATTAACGGTATACATACATATTAACAAAGTTTAAGTACCGAACACTTTCGTGGATCACAAATTTTGAATTGAATACGAACGAATCACGGAAAATCAATATGCTATAGATCCCCGAGAGTTTAAATCTTTTAATTTCGACAAAATTGCAGGAATATCCGTCTGTCCGGCGTCCACACACTTTTCTTTACTTCCCGCGCACTCCTGCAATCGACTGATCGACTCAACAATTTACGCCAACTTCAGAACATTAATTATCCGCGCATGCGCAGTGCGTTACTCCACCCCTTTTAAAACCCCGCGAAAATTCAATTCACACAAATTACTGAATCAATTTTTCCAGCATTTCTTGTAGAGAATTAAGATTTATATTTATTAACTTGGTGTGAGTGCATGCTTATTATTTTTTTTGAATAATGACCAGTTTCGTTATAAATCAACGTAAAAAGAAATACATATTTTTTTTAATTTAAAAGGTGTCGGTAAGGAAGTTCAGTTTTCTTTACCAGCAGTCAGCACAACTCAAAAACCGAAGATGTTCGAAGTTCATCGAAGTACGTCGAAGTCAGTCGAAGTTTCACGGTCAGAGTGATGTCACGATATATTTTGATGTTTAAAATGTGAATTACGATACGGGAAGGGAGATCCTGGAAAAGTGATGTTGAATCATTAAAATTTAGCGCGTAGAAATCTGAGGACAACAAACGGGATTAAAAGTGACAGCGAAAATTGAGATTCTTTTTGCAAATTTGCCTTCCTCGGCGAAGGCGCTGTTTCTGGGTCCGGGGCTAATTCGCTGGGCTGTTTCTGCTCCGGAGGAGATGTCGATTCGAACAGCAGCCTACCGTCTTGTACAACATGGTCGGGTTGTCCTTCGATCCTTCAGGAATCCCGAGAATAGCTATAGTAGAGGCTACTCCAGAGGTCAGCTTAACAAGATACACGTCGCGCAAATAGGTGAGTAACATCTATTTTTCCTGTTTCAGAAGGTCACAAGACCGACGATCTCGTCGTATTATTTTTGCAACGCAATAACAACCTTGCAAATATTAGTAAATTTATCGTAAATCGATTCCTATAGTCTGAATTTAAATTCAAAGTTAGAGATCTTGGAGACTACGTCTTTATAATTTTCATTTGAGAGAGAAAAAGAAGACGACCCGCTTTTTTTTTGGAAAAATACATTTTTAATTTTGTCATTTTGTGGAAAATTGAATCTTATAAAACCCGTTTGGTACTTTTGTAGGTTTTTATTCAAAATTTACGTATTAAGTTTGCAGAAGGAAATATTAGAAAATAAATTGTACATTATGTTACACCAAAATATAAATAGTTTATTATTTAGATGTTTGGGGAAAAAAGATTATTTTCAAATACATTGGTATATGTAATTGAGTAGTTACATATATAACATCTGACAAAAAAAAATAAAACCTTATCCATTATTGATCATTATCATTTTACTCATTATTGTAGCTACACAATAGTTTTATACTATACAAATGCAAGAAATAATGGCTTCTATCTACGCTTTTCTGGTAATTTATTATTACGTAATTAGCGCTATTATTAAAAGTTTAAAAATAATGTATTGATGACTTTAAAAGATATGAAGATTCTAATTAGCACTGAAACTGTAGGATATTTTCTTTATTCAATGGAGAATGTAAAAAATTTAGTTGTTACGTCAAAAATAAATTTTTAAACGTCAAGATAAAACATTATTTAATAATTAATTAAAAATAAAATAATATTTGTATAAAGCTGTAAATTAGTTTACAGTCACATTTTAAATTATTTGACATAAAAATATTGAAATATAAGATTTAAAATTATTAAATTATAAAAATTAACATATAATGAATTAAACAGATTGTTAGTAATCACTTGGTGACAATTTATTTTTCTAGGGAAATCCCAGGGCCATGTGCCTCAGGGTACCGGTATTTCTTCAGCTGCTGGTAGGCATCTTGGCTTTCTGGGGGCCCAAGCTCGACGCTTATTCGTCGATAATATCTTAAAAAGAGTTACCAACAGTCTAGCAGCAGATTTGCGACGACGAGCAGCAAGTCGTTTACTTTTTGGAGACTCAAGACCATTTTTTGCTCTCGTTGGTGTCTCTTTAGCTTCTGGAACCGGAATCCTGACAAAAGAGGATGAACTGGAAGGCGTCTGCTGGGAAATCAGAGTAAATAATAAATTAATAATATATCTCAATAATAAATATACCTTGTCGCATTTTTAAATTAAACTTTAAAAGTCAGTGAATCGATTACAATTTTTTTTACATTTTAGGAAGCAGTATCAAAATTACAATGGAACAAACCTCAGAACGACGAAAATTACGAATCCACCTTGGTAGAAGACCAATTAACAAATCTGAAAGATTTCGTCATCGGTCCAATAATTGCGAAAGGATGTTCAGCTGTAGTTCACGCAGCTCGTCTCAAAACTCGGCCCCAAGATGAGGAGAACGATCAACTCGTCGTCGACGACAAAAGCAAAATTTCTACCTTTCCCCTGGCGATTAAAATGATGTTTAACTATGACGCCGAGTCAAACGCAACTTCGATCTTGAGAGCAATGTACCGAGAAACGGTTCCAGCGAGAAAGTACTACCAAAACGAGGAACTGGCTAACTGGGAGAAAGTGATGGCTGATAACACACGAATGCTTCCTCCTCATCCTAACATCGTCGCTATGTATTATGTTTTCGCTGATAGAGTTCCTTATTTACCGGGATCTCTGAGAATGTATCCTGATGCTTTGCCTGCTAGGCTTTATGCTGAGGGTTCTGGAAGGAATATGAGCCTTTTTCTTCTCATGAAGAGGTATATTTTTATATTTTACAAGACTCAAATTGAAAGTTAGAAAGAGTTTAGAATGGACCAAATATCTATTTTTTCTGGAACATAAATTTTTAATTTCTTATTTGCAGATACAATACGACTTTGAAACACTATTTAGCTGAAAGAAACATTAGTAGCAGAGAATCAATTTTGCTTCTAGCACAACTGTTGGAAGGAATTGCTCACATGAATTTTCACGGTGTTGCTCACAGGTATTTTTGAAATTATATTGGCTAAGAAAGTATTTTGAAGATCTTTTTTAACTAGGCTCTTATTTCCCAGAGATTTGAAAAGTGATAACATTCTCCTGGATTTATCAGAACAATCTGACAACTGTCCGTCACTTGTGATCACAGATTTTGGTTGTTGCTTGGCAGACAAGAATCATGGATTATATCTTCCCTATAATTCTCACGATATGGACAAAGGTGGAAATGTAGCCTTAATGGCTCCCGAGGTTGTCACAGCGGTTCCAGGACCTTTCACAAACATAAATTACACGAAATCAGATCTTTGGACTGCAGGAACTATCGCCTACGAGATTTTCGGAGGACAAAATCCATTTTACGGTGGAAAAAATACCGTTTGTTTGAAAAATCATAACTATACGGAAGAAGATTTACCACCTCTTCCAGAATCTGTTCCAGCTGTTGTAACTGCTTTAGTGAAGAACATGCTTTCTCGTAGTTTATACAAAGTAAGAAAACATTTTTTTTATTACGACCAATTATACATTTTAAAATATTTTTTAAAAATATTAGTATACTTTAATTATTTATAGCGACTGAGTGTAGAAATGGCAGCGACGATAATGCAACTTTACCTCTGGGCTCCGAATACATGGTTTCAAAAGGAGGGAAAAATTCCTTCAAGTAACGAGGTAATTTGAGTTTGAAAATGCAATATTTAAAACTAGAATTTAAATAACAAATATACATTTGTCGAGCTTTATAAATTAAATTATTCATTTTTTGTTACTGTAGATTCTCCAGTGGCTTTTATGTTTGACAACAAAAGTTTTATGTGAGGGTCGAAGAATATCAGAGGAGAAGCCAGATTCTTTGGAAGAAAATGAGGAGAAAGTCCTGCGACAAAGCAACTACCAACGAACTCTTTCGACGCAATCTTGCGGTCGAAGAACGATGCCAGAATACCAACTGATCGCAAGTTTTCTGGGTAGAGTCAGTATCGGAAATGTCAGAGATGGGTTTAAATGGATTCAGAGGAACGCGTAATTTTTTTTTTTTGTTCGAATAAACTGTAGTTTTACAATTGAAAGTACTGCGAAGAAAATTCAGACCCTTGACAATTTTTTAAGATCTTGGGTGTCAAATCAAGCTTTCTCATTAGAAAAACAAATCTAAGAATCTACTCTGACATTCGCAAAGGGCTGTTTCTTCTTATAGGTTTGTTAGCAGCTTTATTTTTTTATACTTGTGAAACCACAACGAGAACACACGAAGAGAATGAACTCAGTGAAATTGATTTAAATTTAATGTTTGATGCAGATTTACTGAGAGATATCTCATGTGGTTCAATAATCGCTTTGAAATTGAACGAAGAATTAAAAAAGTATTTTGGGGACACGTTGATTCTCTTCCTCGAGCTTTTTTTTTGTATAATCTGAGAAGAGAATCTAAAATTTTGATGAGAATTATATTTTGTTACTTAATTTATTTACCCGCTGTCTGGAGAGTATTTAAAAATTTTTTATTTATATTTGAATAAATACGTTCTTTTACAATCGATGTGGAAGGAAAAAAACTGATTCGTGTAGCATGTAAATGAAAACGGTTTATTGTGATGGATATGTAGTAAAAAAATTCTTTAATTTGTTTTAAAAAAAAAGTTCGTGTAAAAAGTCAGAGTATCTTTTAAAAATGAATATATTGGAAATAAAATCTGTACATAGGATTTTGAATAACGAGTTCTTTTTATTTATATTTTTTATCTGTTTTTTTTTACATCTAGAGGGTAAATCGGTTTCCTGCTTGTTTGCATTTTGAATTTCATTGCTTCCAAATCCAGATTTTTGGTTGTTGCCAGATCTTCTAGATAGGACAAATATTCTTGAAAAGAAATTGCTCGTTTTCGAAATTTAAAAAAACATAAACCTGTGTCAGTTGTTGTTAATGTTGTCATATCGAGAATTCCTGCCTTTGATAACCATTTGTCACTTTGAGAAAGGGGAAGCAATTTTACCTTCATTGCGTTCGAAAGTGGATCCATTTGACAATAAGCTTTTAAAAAATTTATACTTATCAAAACTAATTGATAAAACTGGAACTTTTTGAATTATTTTTTAATTGTTAATATTACCTTCAAACATTTCATCCAAAGGAATTATTTCTTCTTCGTCGTCTTTGTTTTGAACAAAGCCATTGCCATGCATTTTTTTTTTACAATTTTTGGTTTTATAAACATTGAAGTTGTCAAGGAAACAAGGCTTTGCTTGTTATATCGATATCAAGGCGCATGCACTTTAAACAATTCAATATTTACTGTTATTTATTTTATGTATTTTAAAATCAAATTTTAAGAAAATAAAGGAGGAAGAAATAGATTACATTTTAAAATGGAGGAAAAGGAAAATGAAAACAAGAAAATTGATAATGATCTTTATAATTTCATTGACGAGGCTGTTGTCAGAAATTTAGTTTATGAGAAAATTCTAAGGGATAAAAATGAAAAGGTTACATTAGATATATATAGAAATTTAATAATAGAAACTCCAGAATCAAAGAACTCAATTTTGGAGAAGGCGTGTGACATTGCAAAACTTGAAATCGAAGCCAGAAAAAAAGCGAAGAAAAATGTTTGTGGATTGTTTCTAGAAGATTGTGCTTACTGTCTGATAGTTGGTCAGTTGAATAATATAGTATATAATAATATCATTTATTTATTACTACAATGGCTCGATTTGTTATTTATTTTTAAAAATACAAGTAGAGGCAGGTAAAATTTAGAATAATACAATTACTTTCAGAGGAATATGTAGAAAATTTAAATAATAGAAAAGCAAGAGGAGAACGGGTTGAGATAATAAAACCAAAAACAGATTTTAGAATGCAATGGAAAGTTTCGAATGATCCGTATTTTTACAACGATCGAAATTATGCAATTTTGCCTGATATTCCAGAAAATTTTCAAAATTTAAAGAACAAAATAAAAATGAATGATTTGTTCTTTGCCTGCTTTTGTGAAAAGCGATTTGATCGGAAGAGAAAACTCATTCTGAATGGAAATGATCTTTTCCCAAGAATCGGGTCAGTCAAAACTTTTTTAAAAATATGTTCATAAAATATAACTAAAAATGATCGAATTAAACTATTATTTATTGTAGAAGACGTTTTCAGGATTCAGACATGCAAAGTCTTGTCGATTTTTTAAAAAACAATAAAGATGTTGCATCTCTTTGTCTCGCTTATAATGAAATTCATTGCAATAGTTTCACAAGACTTGTTGATTATTTAAAAGTAAGATTAAAACTTTCTAAATGTCTAAAAAGTAGGTCGGTTCGATTTTAGAATATATTTTTTAGAATGTTGATTCTTTTGCAGAAAAATCAGGAAGTATTGGAATTAAATTTACAGAGCAATGAAATAAGAGAATTTGGAATTCATTATTTGTGCAGAGAGCCAGAGAGTTTGAAACTGAGAATGTTGCGATTAAATGGAAACAAATATGGAGTTGAAGTTATTAAGAATTTATAATTGGAATAGTATTTTCAAATTAAACCTAGATATTTTAAAATTATTTAACATTCTCTTCATTCTTAATTTTCAATTACTAAAGTTGAATACAAATTTATAGAGTTCGAAGGAAATCGCTTTATTTCTGGCAAAAAATCCATATTTGAAACACTTGGATGTTGCAGAAGTTGATCAAACAATTTCAAGTTTGGTTTATTACACTACGGTTCTCAGATTTGATCAAGATCAATATTCTAAGACCCTTACAATTTTGGATATCAGTCGTCCAAATCCAGGATTCATGTACAATTTTGATTCGACCCACTTTGCAACTCTCGTTGGTTCAATGCTCAGAGTAAATACATTAAATAAAAAAATGATCAAATAAAACAACGATAAGATTTAGTTTTTAAAAAATTGTTAAATAATCTAGTTCAACGAAACATTGGTCGAGTTGCATCTTCAAAAATACGGCTTTTCATGTCACGATGTCGAATTACTGTTAATTGATGCAAAATACAACAAGACTTTGCACTTGCTGGATTTGAACGAAAATAATATTGGAGACCATGGAGTTGAACAATTTTCAAATTGGTTTACTGAAAAGCCTGCTTTAAGAGGTCTTTTGTTATCACACAATATTGTGACTAACAATGGTGCTAGGTATTCCCAATTAAAATTAATATTTTCAAAAATCTGATTCCCTAATCACAAATAATGAATCATTTTGATTAATTTAGAATTTTGAGTTTCTGCTTACCATTTTCAAAAATCAGGATGCTGGATTTGTCCCATAATCGAATTGATGATGCTGGTGCAATTGACATCTTGAATACAATTAAGAAATCTTCTCCTATGAGGCATCTTCGACTTTTTGGAAATCGTCTTACTCATCCAACAGCCAAGGCAAATCTGAAATATTATTTTTGCATTATTTCCTTTCTACTCCTCTCATATTTATTTTTCTTATATTATTATTCAATCTTTCCTTGATTCTTACCTTTCAAAGTTTGAAAATTAATTTTATCCCCGTGCATTAATTCTTTTATCAGATTGTAGAAAGAATGTTGCTTTCTGGAGTATTAGTGCAGGAAAATCTAGATTTGAAGCCTTACAAAGTCGAAGATGAATTACACTTTGCTCATTTTCCTGCTGATCATTACAAGCAAAGATATTACAATGTTCCTTCTCATTCTTATCCTAAACCTTTGAGAATTTCTTTTATAAAGAACGTCTTTAAAAGTATGGCGATGCCTAAAGTCAATTTTCAATACGTCGATCCTGTTCCCATTGTTCCAAGAAGACCCAAGGTACAAAAAGTATTTGTGAAACTTCCAAAAGTAAAGCAACCCTGAAAAACGAATTCAAAATGAAAATGGTTAGAAACAATAATAATCGAAGACTAATTATCTTTTAGATCAACAAAGATCATCCTTTCGAATGTGTCTGTTGCAAATGCACAGAGGACCAAACTATGAATTCCTTAGCTTCCTCTTCCACATTACAAAAAGAAATGCACCCAAATATCTGCGAGTGTTGCGTATGTTCAACATTTGAAGAAAAAAAGTTATTAGAACGTCAACCAGAAATTTATAGTTATTCTCCAGAATGCTTGTGTGACAGTAATGAAGAATCGCAAAAATTGTTTTCAAAAATACTCGAAGAAATCGAACCTTCTTTGCCTCTCAATCTAAAAGAAAAAGTAGAGTTGATTTTACAGCAGGTAGATTCAGAAATTGGAAAGAAGATCTTGCGATGGGTTACAATCGACGAGTCTACTTTGGAAGAAGACCTGAATGAAATTGCTTGCACTTATAACTAGACTAGACTTGAAGTTTAAAAAATTAAATGTATAAAATAAAATAGCAAAGTTTCTTCTAAAACAGCTTTATTCATATTCTAGAGTTGAAATAATATATAATTCAAAAAGTGATTTATGGGCACTTGGATAATTTGATTTATAGAATCAAAACTCTAATTGCAACAGAAATAAATGAAGTATTTATGAATTTGAATACGAATAGGGAGATGCCCGGAATTATCTTTCTCAAAAACTAGATATATCCACGGAATCTTTGTACAATATTTACAATAATTAGTTCATATTCTCAACATCTACTTAAAAGGTAGAAAGATCTGAGGCATTCAGATTGTTGTAGAGCCTCGTAAACTTATCACACTTCGTCACTAAATCAAAGGCACTTTCGTAGTTTAAAATTTCATCCTTGAGCTCTTTTAATTGTTCTATCGCTGTTTTGTGAACTTTCGTAGTTTTCTTCTTGTAGCGGACTAAATGTATCATTTTATCCAGGGTGTAATGAAGCCAAAGCACATTCGTGAAGGGTTCAAACTTCTGCCAATTATTTCTAAAATAAGAAATAAAACATAAGCTTCAATAAATAAAATGAGGAAAGAAAAGAGACATTAAAAAAGGTAAAATAATTCGTACTAAATAAAATAACATTTAAATAAACATAAAAGACCTGTAGAAATAAAAATAATTCAAGTGCTTACTCTATTTTATCTCTCATCAATCGATAAATTTCGAATTGATATTCGCCTTCGGCGGTAAATAATGCAGGGTCTAAAGCCAAATCATTAAAAATGCAGCAGTTTTGGTATGACATACGTGAAAGCGTGAAGTCAATAATCGCAACCTGTAAATATAAGAAAATTAATTATAATAAATTTAGTTATAAGAAAATGTCTTTTGTAAGATTTTTGGAAGGTATATTACCTTTACACCACTAGAAGGAAAACTGATTTCCTTGTCATCAAGTTTATAGAACACTTTAGATTTTCTTGACTTGGATATTAAAACATTTCCCCAATGCAAGTCTCTGTGTTCAAATTCTAGACTTTGTTCCGCGACGGCCAAAGCGAAGGCAGTCTAATTATAAAATATTGTAAATTTAGTAGGAGTTTCGAACTAAAAATAAAAGTATATAAAAAGATTAAATTGGCCAAAAATGGAAACACACCTGGATAAAAACAGCGTAAGATTCACTGGCGTTTTGGAAAATGAAAGCCTCCAAGTCCTGTCCACCATGTCCAAGTTCCAAAGATATATATAGTTGGTTTTCATCAAACATAGACGGACAATCGTTTTCGGATTTTTTTTCGTCATCATAGGACTTCCAGAGTTCAACTAACTTCGAAGGATACTTGCCTATAATGCATTTTATGCTTTTTACTTCTACAAAACCAGCTGTGTTGTACTTCTCGCCAAATCTCAGATCATGAAGTTCTCTGAAAAATGAATGAAAGTTTTTTATTTAAATAAAATTGGTCATTTCTTCCAGTTTCATTTATAAATTATACTTTTAAATAAACTGAAATCAATACTTACTTGGATATAACAATCTCGGAAAGAATCTCGTGAAATTTCTTCTGTGGTTCCCCATTCACTTTAACGTTACCTTCAATCGGAATAATCTTGATAACAGAATTATCAGATCCGTTGTCATAGAGAAAAACTTCTCCATATACACCTTCTCCAATTTTTCGACAGTGTTGTAAAAACCTACAAAAAGAACAACTCATCTTAAGAATCCATTAAACAACTTTAAAAGTAATCAATCGATCTTGAAGATTTTTTTTTTTTACTTTTCTGGGTAACATTCATCAAAAGCCAAATAATCATCTTGACGACATCTTTCCAAAACAACGTCTTTTGCAGTTACGAGTGGTGACGTATCTGTAGTTTTGATAACCGAGTCCTCTAAATGAGCGTTGTAAACCAAAGCGTCTTGGGGTTCTGCCAAAGATAAATAATTTCAATAATCTAATTGGGATTCTATTTTTGAGACACCAACAAATATTACTCAATACTTACGGATAATATTACTCATTACTTATGGACAATTCTTTGAACAATGAAATATATCAATGTTTCTGAAATTTACTTTACCTACGAAAGTATGTTTGTACTCCAAACTTGAAAATCGCTGAGAAAGCGTTTTAATAGTTTGACTTGATGAAGAAATTCCGTAAGCTTCTAAAAACTGAGTATCTTCTACACTGTCCAATTTTTTGACGTCAGGTACAACACGAATTGATATACGCTTGACGAATCTATTAGGACTGATAGATCCGAGCGTGCTTAACCTTTCGACTCGTGATTCACAATAGGAATTCCCATTCAGCGCCCCACCACATTTCTGAGGCGTTTTCGAACCATCCTGTTGCCTAATGCAGCTCTGTACAATTCCTGTAATCGAAATTTGAAATCACAAATGAAATTTAAAATATCAACAATGCTTTAGGTTAAACATACCCATTTGCAATTTTTTTCAAATAATCAAAGTAATTTAAACTATTTCCTTTTTTTCTTCTTTCTCCATTTTATTGAAAAATATATTTTTTTCTCAAAATTTAATTAAAAATCACGTGTAAATAGTAAAAAAATATTTATTGTAAAAAATAAATCTAGAAAATGTTTTGGATAAAGTTTTCACGTCAAAAAATGAAGAATTTTCTTTGTTTTTATTTCAGTGCTTACTTTGTTCTTCGAATTTTTAAATGTAAAAAAAGTGTTGGAAATTTAAATAATTATTTGCAGATCACACAATCCTTATGGCAGGAAAATAGGATGTATAATTTTGACATGCTTTTATAGAAATAGCAGATTATTAAGGGCATGTGATACTTTACCATAAGAGCAATTTATTTTCCGCAACTTTACGCTTGCAATAATAAATATTTT
>JAUESH010000020.1:20254587-20292832 GCA_032275165.1 Synergus magnus | reverse complement strand
TTTTACCTGAATCTACGGTGCGATTCTGTGCCGCCCAGACCCGAAGCCGGCACAGAATCGGCAGTTGAGTGTAATTAGAAGGCTTTCAAATGGTTTTTCAAATGCGAAAATATAAAACGTGAATTATTTTAGAATGGGACAAGCCTGTAAGATCTGTAACTGTGATTAATTTTATTAAAATTTATTAATCCGACTGTAACATCGGTAAAAATAAATTAATTTAGAATAAAATTAATAATGTTCTTATCACCTTTACTTTGCATATCGAGGATATTAATGACACTGTTCCTCCATTTTTTTCCTTTCCCAACAGAGAGTCGATCCACATCGTCTCTGGAGTGAATGTTATTTAAAATGGACAAGGATCTCGCCCAAGACTTTCCAGGTTTCAAAAATAAATGTTGTTCTGGTACTTCCACGTTCTTACCATTATTCAAGGAATCATTACTGGCCAGAGAAATTGTATCACAAAGAGAGGGTGAATCTTCTGGAATTCGATCAGCCTTACCTTCCTCAATCTGGGGAGAAATTTCCACAGCATTCACACTAGACCTTCTGCTGTCATTTTCTGTAATCGCCGACAGTTGTAATCCCCAATTCCTATACTTTTTTCTCTGTTGAGTTACTCTAATCGGATCTTTCAAACAATTCAAAGAGACGACAGACTCCCTTATTTTTATTTCACTATTGTTTACAGCCTCTAAAATTGGCTCCTCAATTTCAGAAGTCTTTTGACTTTCTTCCTTCATTTCACAGTTTTCTAAGTTGTTAGAAGAGCCGCTTGTTGAATCATCTAATTTTAATGTATTAAGGAGTTTCGTCTCAGAATTAGAAGTGTTGCTTTCTTCAAATAAAGATTCCTCAGAGAGAGAATCTGATTTAAAAGATTGAGTAATAGAATGTTTACTAGACTCCTCATCAAATGATTCTTTGTTAATAGAATCTTCTCCAAGATAAATTTTTGGCTTCTCTTCGAAAATGAGACACTTCTTCGGATTTTTTCCTTCTGTCAATTTTTTCTCGAGCGCCAGCGATCGAATAAGTTTGCTTTTTTCAATTTCCATAATGAAACTTTTGTCTGAGTCTTCATAAGTAAGAGAATGAACGATACTGGTAGGAATTGCAGTCATGGGTGAGAGTTTCTTCATTTGTGTTGATGTCTGACCTTCAAAGTCGTTAAATTCAATTTGATTTATTACTGATGAGTCGACCATAGATTTAACACTCAAGGGTGAAATTTTCAAACTATACTGATCAATTTTTAATTTTCCTGGAATACATTCTTTTTCAAAACTGCACGTGTCATCAAACATCGAGGCCGATTTGTCATATTCTGGAACCTTCAGATTCCTCTTGGTAACAAAATCAAATGGCTTCGAAGTTGGTTCCCAATCTTCACTAGGTGATAAATCATTGCTAATTTCATTTGTTGGTACTGATGTTTTCTGCTGTTCTCGAATAGAAGGCGGTTTTACACATTGAGAATCGCTCAAGCTACAGGTGGTCCAGTCGATTTCAGAATAATCGGAGCTAGCGTTCCAAATGTCAGAGTTAAACTCGGAAGGTTTGGGAGTGTGATTGCCTTTATGGTTGTTATTTTTGGAAGTAATGTCTTCCAATTGCAGACAAAGTTCGCTGGCTTTCTTTGATTCCATTTCAGGCACTGACTTTGGAGAAGATTTAGATGGTGTTTCTATGTTGCTCATCTCCATTGTCATAAGTTTAAATTTTTCTGATAAAACATCTCTGCTTGCTTTTTTCACAAAGGGAGTACTACTGAATAAATTTCCCGAAAAGGAAGTTTTTGGAGATCTTATGCGAGTTAAATTAACAAAGCAATCCTGAAGACCTATATTTTCAATTAATCTTGATGTCCTATCAGTTGAACCTGGCTTCGAAGATTGTCTTAAACCAGTTTCTTGGACAGAAACATTCTGCGTAACTTTGTTCTTTGTTTCTTTTTCGGGATTATTTTCCGAAGTCAAAATCTTGACTTTTATTTCCGATTTTTTATTAAAACGAGGAATTTTAACTGAACAAGGCTTTGACTGTAGCATCCAATCACAACATTTTAAGACAACAGAGCACGCTTTCAGGTTTAAATGCGTTATTATTGTCGAACTTATCACAGAATCAGTCTTGTTGGAATTTAAATCATCTTCACAGTTGAATCTTTCTTTAGAGTGTAGCATTTTCTTAGTAGAAAATATTTTGCTTTTTCCTTCAAGTTTCTCTACGTTAGAAGTGGCCTTTTGAACCTTCTTAGTGGATTCCAATTCATTATCGTTAGGAATATTAGCCGAAGATTTGGAACTCTCGGGAGTTTGTGAAAATGAAAAATCTGCTAAATCACTATTTCTATGAACACAAGAATCGTCCTTAGAATTAGATGATGAAATACTTTTTGTCTTAACTAATACAAAATCAGTTAAACTATCCTCCGAAGAACTGCTGATCTTTCTCCTTTTTCTCTTTACTTGACGCTTTACTTGTTGCTGATCAGACTTTCTTTTGTTGATTTTTGAAGATTTTTTTGTTTTGATTTTCTCACTGCCGTCAACTCCTGCTTTATCTTTTCTTAATTTAGGTGGATTCTTTACTATTTTTTTAAGCTTTTCAGGCTTGGTGACTTGCTTTTTTAACTTTGTCATCTTCTTTGGGGAATCAAAGACAGAATTTTCTTCGGAGTCTGGAGTCAACATTTTTGGAGAAGCTGAGTCGTCAATGCTCTCCAAACTTGAGCTGATGAAGGAGAGTCCTTTTTTCGGTGGTGGAAGTGGTTGTGTTCTGAAAATATTATTTTGTTATAATAAAGAATGAAGAAAACCTTTATTAAATGTTTAATTTAAAATAAAAAGTGTTAAGATAAAAACTTTTAAAAAACTGTCAAAAGAAAATGCAAATAAACTTGAATGTGGTTTTATTGCTAGAGAAGTCTTTTTAAAATAGAATAAAATAAAAGCAAAAATTTATAGTAAACGAAATAACTTACTTTACTTCTCTTAGAAGGCGATCAAAAGTGGAATCAAAAGGATCTTGGAGTGAGTCGTCGAGAAATTCTTTATTTTTCTTCTCATTTTTTTCCACGGCATTAATATTGAGAGTAGGTTTTTGATATGTGGAGAAATTGACTTTGCCATTGTTCTTTCTTTCGTAGGTCCTTAAAGGAGGTTTACGTATCATTTTTTTATCACGAAAAAGTGACAGTTCCTTGAATCAGTAACACAAAGCACCCACGTTTTCCTACTGTATTAAATGCTATCTAGACAATTCAAACCATTGTTTGAAAAAATAACGGTTGACCATAAAACACACGCTTTCATTTCTCTACTATTTCCGCTGTTTATATTTACCTATAGGTTAAAGTTACCGGAGGTTATATTACATAGGTCGCAAAGTTCAACAAAATGGTGAAATCACTGTAAAGTCACTGCAATGTACACGCAGTGACAACTAAAATCAACAAGAATGCACTTTGGTGCAATGAAAACGCCTACGCCACCACACTTCCAAACTACAAAATTCCTGCGGTAAAACGGGATAAACCACGAGTCGAACATAAAATGGCGCAAAAAAAAATTCTAGGAATCACTTGTTATTGTTGCTTATAATACTGAGCTGGGGTTAATACTGGGTTTAGGTTTTTTTAAAATTATTGAGCACAAAAATACAACTCCCTTTTCTCTTTTCAAAGGAAAAAACAAATAGAAAGTAACGCACAACCTCAAAGAAACATGCGTCAAATTTCGAAATTACATACTTTGTGTGACTACATGAGAATAATGTATAGTCTCTCTTTTTGATACATGCCAAAGAGAGAAAGTTCCGTTCGATTTCTAGTTTCTATGTGAATTTTATAAGAAAAGAGAGGATTCGTTTATTCTTTATGAAACGGCTTCTGTGATTTGTTGGTTTATCATCATCATCATCATATGTTTCAGTGCCGAATCAATGAATGCTAGTATTTAATTTATTCTTATTTATTATGTAGTTAAAATAACTGCAGAGGCTATACAAATCCTTCTAGTCCTGACAATAAAAAAGTTATTTTTAATTTAGGACTAATAAGATTGATCTCATAAATAACTTTATCATAAAAAAATAGATCTGTATCTGAAATTTCTTGAGCAGAGTTCTTATCTTATTACGGCACTGAAATTTACAGAGGGCGCTCCAGTACTGTCAAGGTTGGCCCCCTGCGCGCGCAGTACATGTGGGCTTTCCGTTGGAAAAATTCTGCCATTGGCTGTAATCTGGCGCGAAATTCAAAGTCGAATTAAATTAATTCGATTTTAAATCGCGCGCCAAATTTTGACCAATGACAGCATTTCTCCGATGGGAGGCCGACATGTGCTGCGCACGCAGGGAGCCAACTTTGACAGCGCTGGGGCGCTCTGATTTTTGACACTTTGCTGACGTTTTAATGTTTTTTTGGTAGGCGAAGGAAAAAGTACTTTAATTCGAATAAAATGCTGCAGTTTTGAATAAGAAATAGAGTATTTGCTTTTCCAAGGTGTTTAAAATATGAATGACACAACCGACTGGCAAAGTATTGAAAAAGACGGTAATTTTTAAAACATAACCTCAAAATTTTTAAAATATGTTTTTGTTTTTTTTTAATAATAATTAACTATAAAAGAGTATTTTTTAACAGATTTCTTAAAACAATTCCTAAGTGAGAATGAAGTACAAATTGCCGCTAATCAGATATTATCTGTAACCCAACAACTGAATAGGTTAGGTGACGGTAAGTTTGAAATTTTGTATTTTTGTGGATTTACATGATTTAAATGCTTTTTAATAAATTTTTATACTTTTTAAAGCAATCTAATAGTAAATACAACTGTGAATAATAATTAATTACAAAACCTTCAAAAATGCACAATTTAGCATTTATGTTTAATAAAATTGGAAATGGCTTTTCAATTAATTAGAAAATTGTGCTTTGTTTTTTAGCAATTGCAGTTTTGGACGCAGAATTGCAAAAGCAGGTACTCGCCAATTACGAAGATTTACTTTCTCAAGCAACATGGGTAGAAAAACTCGAAGGTGTTTTAGCTGTAATGCAAAGTCATGTGCAGGTAAGTTCTGATCACTAAAATAAATATTTCCGAGAGTGTAAAAACATATTTGAGTCTAGAGACTTCTTTCGTATCATGTTTCAACTCTGTTTTTTTTAAAGAGTCTATTATCGGCTGTGGAACGATTGCGAGGAAAGGTTGTCGAACCGTTCAACAGGATAGAAACGCAAACATTAATGCTTGCGAGGCTGCACGAAACTTCGGATTTATTACGTAAAATTGCGAGAATGCAACATTTGTCGAAACGTTTGAATTCACAAATGAGTAACAGTAATAATGGTCCCGACATTATTAAAGCTGCTAATTGCCTTCATGAACTTGGTAAATTTATTAAGAAGTTAAAAATATAGTTTCACTTTATTTTAATTAAATTTAAATGAAATTTAATTCACAAATTTAAATTAATTCCTAACAGAATTGTTAATGTCGGACATGGATTTGAATAACTTAGACATAATTGCAGATGATCAACAAACAATAAAATCTCATAGAATGACGGTACAAAAAGTAGCAACTCATTCTTTGACTAGTGGGTTGCAAGCTAAAGATAGAGGACAGGTATTTTTGATATTTTTGATAAATTCATAATTTTGTAATTAAGGTCCTTTTAAAAACTACTCTAGATTTTTTTCTGTTCAGGTTAGTACAGCAGTACAAGTATTTGAAAACCTAGGCATTTTAGATAACGCAATAAAGACAATAGAATCTTCTGCATCTTCCGAAATAGAAGATTTTGCAAGAGAAGCTCTTGATGTTACTTTGGCTTCTAACCAAGAACCAGGAAAAAGAGGCGCTCCTGGAAGAGCAATGGTTCCTTCTCCAGGTTCTTCAGGAAATCTCCGCAACAGATTGTGGGAGAATCTCGAAAGGCTTTTTCAAGATTCCATATATAATCAGTGCATTCAAGTAATTAAGTAGATTTTTTGTCTTCAATAGTAATTTATTTCAAAAGTTAATCTAGTTTTAAGAATATTAATAAAAAATATATTTTCAGATTGAATTATTGCAAAGGATATTGTTAGAAAACCATCCTCAGAAATTTGAAAATATGTCTGAAGCTTTTTGGAATAAGGTGACTACGATGGTTGCGAACATTCTCGTAGAACGTGCTCAAGGTGAAAAAATAATAAAAAATTATACTTTAAAATTAATTAAACCAGTTTCTGTTATTTTCGTAATTTTTCTACAGGATCTTCTTTCATAAAACAAGCTTTGGAAGGCGAGTATCCAAAATTCTTGAGAATCTTCCTGGACTTGAGTAAACATCTTAAAGAACGTTCTCAAGCTATTGGAACATACACTGTAAAGTGAGCTAACTGCTTTTATATTAAACAATAATATTTACTCTTGTATTTTGTTCTTTATATTAATAAGTAGACATCTTTTCTTTTTCTAGTCGAAATATTGTATCCTCTTTCGAGAATGCCTACTTGTCCAGATCAGTCTCCAGACTCTTGGATCCGGTTCACACAATGTTTTCTGGAGATGGTGCTCCTAGTCAGGAAGAAATTGACAGTCTGATTCGAACTATAACAAGGTTAGCTAGATTTAAAATTCCCTTTTTAATAATATCTACTTAATGTAAAATGTGATAAATTAGAGCTTTCCTATTCTTAAATTTCTTTTCAGTGAATTGAGTGTTTCGCTGGTGGATGAAGGTTTGTCAACAGTCGTCGCTCGAAATGTAGGCAAAGCAATTCGTCTATTTTGCTTGAAATGTGAGCAAAATTTAATAACAGGCGGAGAAGCGAGTCAAGTAATTGATACGCCGACTGTGGGTCAGCAAACGAACGTCACTCTTGCAAATCTTTTATATTACCTTTCCACTCAAACGAATAGAGTCGTTGCTAATTTATCAAATAGTATGCCATCTGAAGGTGCAGTCGTTATTGCCACTGCTCTCGAAGATACGAGTACTCTATCGAAAAATATTCTTGCACCTTTGATTTCTTCGATCAATGATGCAATTGAGAGCATTATTCTAACTATGCACGACGATCCAGAATTTCGAGAGTAAGTAACTAAATCCAAATTAATAAACAATAAGTTAATTTCATTAAAAATTTGAGTTTTATATTGTTTTTTTTTTAACTAATGATTTTTTTCTTTTTTTATAGGACAAGTAGTCCTCTGGGAAGAGAAATTGGAGCTTCGCTCTACATGCGAGAGCTTCAGGGATTTATTCTTCGATCTGTCAATACTTTTCTCGCCCCTTATAAGCATCAAACTGTAGTTGCAGAATGGTGAGCATTTTTTAATTTTATTGAAATTGAACATTTGATTGGCATTTTCGGAAACATTTTTCAGATTAAGAAATAAATTTTTTTTGTAGTTGTAAATCTGTCGCATCAAGGTGTATTGAACTATTCGTGAGACATGCTTGTTTACTGAGGCCTTTAACTGATTATGGAAGAGCGAAGCTTATTGTAGACTTTGCACAGGTACAAAATATTTTCTTTTCACATTAACAAATTTTGTAACAGTGATATTTGTTAAATAATTCGTAAAAGGAGTATTTTCCATCAAGTTAAATAATTGTGTAATCTATGAATAATTTCAGATGGAAGTAGCAGTCGCACCTTTATGTCGAGGAGGCCAATTAGGTTCTCTTGAACAACAACAATATAGAATACTGAGAGCGATGAGAGCTCTTCTTCCTCTAGATTCTGAAGAAATGGTGCAGAAAGTTTTAGAAGAAGGAGAAGGTGGTGTTCCTCCTTCTCTTGTACTTTTACATCTCTTTTCTGGAGCGCCTTCTGACTTACCCTCTCCTCATCAGGTAAAATTTAATATGATGGATTATTATTATTTAAGGTCACTGTAGAAATTTTAAATCTTGTTTGTAATAAAATAAAGATGTAGCAATCTTGTTATTACTAAAAGCAAAATGAGGAGAAAAGTATTTATCGACTTTTCGAATTTTGCAGAGTGCTGGCTGGTCCATTAGTCGATTATCACAGTGGATGGATAGTCACCCCAATGAAAAAGAACGTCTCGCATTAAGCAATGGTCCTCTCCAACGCTATCAATTAACAGTTCGTCAACGCAATCTTCCATCTTTTCATGCACTCTTCCCCTTGATGACAAAATTAGCCAGTTTTTATGATCGTTGAATTTTTTAATTTGAAATCGTTCTTTTAAGTTGTTCATTGTTTTCATATGATTGTTACTTGAAAGTATTTTAAAAATTAATAAATACAACAAAAAGTATTTCATCATGAATTCTACTTTTATTTAAAAAACCAATTTAAAAAAAAACTTTAAAAAATCATAAACAAAATTCTAATCTCTAACTCTCTCCAAAATAAAGTTGAAGTCTCTTCTATAGAAATTCGCTCTTCTTTATTATTTATTGATAAGTCTTAATGCTAGGCTGACTTAATTCGAGGAAGATGTATTTCTAGATATAAGCCTATTTGCAAATATAATAAAGTACAAAAATAAGGCGAGTGTGGATGAAGATTGAAGTTTCTTTGAAACATTACTCGTTCCACAATTTCTGAACGAACTTATTTTTGGAGAGAAACATTCCTGCCATCACAGAAACACTTAAAGCTATTGTCCACTTGAAAGATTTCTTTTTTTTTGGAATGTAGGTAGCTGGCGTTTTAATTTCGCTTTCTTTGTCAATCTGAAATTCAATTATATTTAATATAAAACTCTAATACAAACTTTAAAATAAAAATTTTATTTTAAAAACAATTATTTTTAATTATTTTTTTTTAAATTTGGATCGTATCTAATTTGTGAGTTTTATACCTTATCTGCAAGTTGTTTAACCAGAAGAAGTTCCTTTTTAAGCTTCATCAAAGAATCCTGGGATTTTTGGAGTTGATTTGTGTATTCGATCTTTTGTACAGGAGAGAGATCCAGATTTTCTTTATAGCTTCTTATTAAAGTGTCCTTAATGAAACGAAAACTGGTACCCACGATGCTCATCTGCTTTGCTGCGTTGCCCAAAGTTACGACTCCATCATAAATTCTGTAAAGAAAAATACAATAATTTCTTTAAAATTATAAAAATTGACTTCCGTTTAAAACTAAATTCATATTAATTTTTTAGATTGGAGTGTTAGAGAAACTTACGTAAATGGCAAGGATTTTTTTATTGTTCCTAAGCTTCGAAGATCCCACTTCTTCGTATGAAATTTGTGGAGATCCTTAATGAATCTTTTTCTATGTACGCTGATATCTATTCCCAACTTTTCCAAGTCTTCCTCAGTGAGTTTCAAAAATGTCTTGAGATCCATTCCCAGAAAGAGTTCTTTGTACTTATCTAAGCCCATTCCGTACAAAATAGTCGCTATGTCAAAATTCAAATCCTTGGCATCTTTTTTAGCAAGTACAGGAAACATGTCCCTCCACTCGAGGAAGTTTACAGCATCGCATACGGGAGCCTCCTCATTTGCTTCTGTATCCAATAAGGCAGTTATCTACAATAAGAAAATATTCAATTTATTTCTCGGATAAAATAAATCTAGGTTAATAGAATAATATATAAAAATTAAATTTACTTTGTCGAATCCTTTGACCTTTGCAATATCGTAAGGAGTTGAAGAAAATCGATCCTTAACGAAAATATCTGCATTGCAGTCTAGAAGTATCTGAACTATTTCAAGCCGATTGCTTTTCACTGCGTAAAATATAGCCTGTAAAAGAAATATTAGTAATTGAACACCATTGAAAATTAAAATGTTAATTCAAATAGATAAAAATGAAATACTGAACTGTTTGGCCTTCACTGTCTGCAGCATTAACACTTTTCATAGTCATCACAAGTTTGAGAACGAAATCTGGGTCCCTCATTTTGCAAGCGTACATTAATGCAGTTTCCCTAAACAAAATATAAATAACAATTATTAAACGACCTATTATTTTTCTAAATTAATTTGCAGGAATATGTTATGTATTTTTTCACTGGTTCATCATTCTTTTGTATATCACCTCCGCTTGCTAGTTGCATTTACGTTAGTTTTGGCATCCAATAAAAGTTGGAAACAACTTAAGCAATTTTCTTTCGATCCTCTTGGGCAATTACACAAAGCCATTAAAGGTGTAAAACCATCTGAAATACATTGAAATGGATTTAGAAACCATTAATGAAAATACTTTTAAAAATTGAAAATTCTTTTTAAATGACAAATACAAACCGCTGTGTAAATTAGGATCAGCTCCAAGTTCTAGGAGATATTTCACGATCTGAACTTCTGCTGCGGAGGCAGCATATAAAAGCATAGTCCATCCAGTATGCAGAAATTCGTTTACACCGTGACCCGCTGGAATAAAAAGGTAGATTACGTAACTGTTTATTTTTCGAAATTACGAATGGTATTTGTGAAGAATTAGATATATTTACAAGAAAGATATTCGTCGATGACGTCCTTAGAACCTTTCATACAGGCATCCAGTACTCGAAATTCCAAATTTTGTCTTTCAGTTTCGAGATTATCTTGAGGTTCATCACACTTAATCTTCCCATTTTTAACTACTCTTTCGCATTGGTTCCGTAGGTTCCGAACTTTGTTCTTGTTCTTAACCTGTGGGAAAATGTTTATTTCAAACAGGTTGTTCCTGACATTTGATATACCTTTTCCTTACCCGAACACAAAAACCAGATTATAAGAAAATAAAGTTGAAAGTTGACAAAATTATTTGAACAAATTCGCTAAATGTTTATAAGTATTATTACAAGCTATATTTGATGCTTTAAAAATATTCAAACTATCATGAAATACACTTTTAAATATAGAAGATGCGTAAAATAATATCATTAATATATATTGTCCAGGAAATCTGTATTTATAAATAACTTTCGATTTCAAACCGGTATCACCGGTATAGAAATTGGGTTATGTTTGTTAATTTTCGGACCTCGTCATGAAAAGCGAAACCCTCCTCATCGGATTCCTCAGACTCCTCATCGGACATTCCAGCTGGTCTGGCGTACATTTTTACACAGTTTCACATAAATTACTGTCAAAATGATGAAAGAAGGAACTCGATCAAAAAGATAAACAAAATCCTGCTGGCAATTTTGCAGCGTCTCTTGTCAAACACCACGTGACGTGACTAATTAAAATGTCAGCCATACCAATTCAAAAATGACAACAATTCCAGTGGCGATTTAATTTGAGAACTCTCGTGTATTTCTATTTGTCATAAGAAATACCTTATAGTGTAGTTCAATTATTCAAGATTCAATTTTAACTTAACATTTTTTTGAGGAATATTTAAAGTTATGAAAAAAAAATTAAAAAATATCTCATAAGGCGGCAAAATTCGTCTGCTAATATTCTTTGTTACTGGACAGAAAATACCAGTCACTCGCAGTGTAAACCGCCGCTGGTATTTTTTCAGTTGAGGAGAATAATATAACATTTAATCGATTTGTAATTACTATTTTGAATCAAATAAAGTCTGTATGTTTGTCCGATTTCATAATAAGTTCTCAGTAATTATTCAGGCCACGAATTGTCGAAGAACTATTATAAGTTGGAAGCCAAGAGAAATAATCTATGTAATTGAAATTGTTGACACTTTGTTAGAGAGAAAGCAGGATATATAAATATCCACAGTTTATTTTTCAATTCACTGTGTTTCAAGAAGCTAAAGAGGAAATTCATTTTCCTAAGGTAAGAATTCTTTATTTTTTATTATTTATAAATATGTATTTATAAATACATATTTATAAATACATACAAATAAATACACAAATAGTACGGCATATATGCCGTACTGAGAAAAAAGAACAATACTGGTTAGCGTCTGGACATGAACTGATCCTGTCCAAAAGAGAAAATTTCAGCTTGACCATATCATTCCTGTCTTGGACATTACTAGGTGCGTTCTGGACACGAATGGTTCCTGTCCAGAGAGCAACAATTTATGCCTGGCGAGTAAAGGATACTGTCAAGCTGAAACTTTTTTTTTGGACAGGATCAATTCATGTCCAGGCGCTAACCAGTCACGTTTTTTTTCTCAGTGCGTACTTATACAAATCATGCAAATGATGCAAATTATCCGTTTCACATAACCTCATTTTTATAGTTTGACAGATTCGCAGAGTATTAATTTATACCTAGCAAGTTGTCTCAATCTTGTCAATTAAGTCAGTTAATTTTTAAGGACATTTTTCGGTAATGGTACTAAAATATAGGTTTACAAATTTCCGTTGGATTAACTAATTTTATTATCATATAAATGTTCAGTTTAAAAAATGTGAAGTTTAACTGTTCATATTTAAAAAAACAAGAGTTTCTACCTTTTGTTCTTCTTAAATTAGACTCCATTTCATATTTTTCAATAAAAGGAAATTGTGTTGTAAGTTAAAAATATTATTAAGTTTTAGGAAATTTGAATATGAACGTTGAAGACAGTCAATTTAATTGTCATTAAATGTTAATAAATACATTTTTTTTGCAGATGTCTCGACCACTTCTCATTGCTTTCGACTTCGATCACACGATTTGCGATGACAATTCCGACATCATAGTTCGAAAATTGCTGCCAAATAATAAAATTCCAGATTCCGTGAAGCATTTATATGAAAAAGATAACTGGATCAATTACATGGGAAAAATCTTCGAATTGCTCAACAAAAATGCCATCGACGTCGAAAAAATGGAAAGTGCCATCAACCGAATACCGTCAGTACCTGGTGTAGATACTCTCTTAAGCGAATTACATTCCCGCGACTGTGAAATAATTATAATTAGCGATTCTAATTCTAAGTTAATAGAATGGTGGTTAAATCACAAGGGTCTAAGTCACATAGTGAAAGAAGTTTTTACGAATCCTGCCACTATAGAAAAAGAATCGGGAATGCTCAAGATAAAAATGTACCAATTTCAAGATTATTGTAAACTCAGTAACAAAAATTTGTGCAAAGGTCAAATTCTAGAAGATTATATTTCGAAAAGGTCCTCTGAGGGAGTAACCTTTAGTAAAGTTGCATACGTTGGTGATGGAAAGAATGATTACTGTCCTATTTTACGCCTTTCTGAAAATGATGTTGCATTTCCGAGACTCGGCTATTCTCTCATAAATATATTAAAACACACTGAATCTGAAACTAATGATGAGATGAAACGAGTTAAGGCTGACGTCGTTCCTTGGAAACACGGCGAGGAAATTTTAGAGAATTTGAAAAAGAGGATTGCCAGTTTATAAATTGATAAAATTTAAACATTTGATGTATTTTTTTTTCTCTGTAATTCAGTAATTATGGATACATTATGTCTTGTGAATAAAATATTTTATAGGAAATTATCTCTTTCTTTCTACCGAATTGAATTATTTTTCCTCCATTTTTCGAATTTAAATTATACAAAACAATTTAAATTCCTTACTTTTCGTTTACAAAACTCGTATTTCAATAATTATAAAATAACTTATGAATTTATTACACTTATTATTCATATTTCTGAAATAAAATAAGGAAAAAGTATTACTCAACATTTGAAGGGCATATGTTACATGATATAAGAGAAAGTTTAGTTTCGTCAACTTCACGTTTGTAATAATAAATATTTTTTTACTAAAACTAGGCCATTTACCTCCGCCTGTACGAAACGGGGGTAAATTGCCTAGTTTTAGCAAAAAATATTTACTATTGCGAGCGTAAAGTTGGCGAAACTAAATTTGCTCTTACGGTAATTCACACATGCCCTTAACGTTTTCTAAGTAGAATTGAAATGCCTTTCACTCTGATCTGAATAAATGATTATATTATACTTAGGTACGTCGAAATCAACAAAATTTTGAATTTAAAAAACTATCATACTACGCATGTGCAGTGTTCTTAATTCGTGCCCCTTACTCAATTACATCGAAATAAATGAATCTTGATAAAAATAAAAATTACTTAAATGCATATTCTCTAAATAAAAAATATCCTTTGGTACTCACTTGATTATGCATTTAATTATTTTTTATTTTTATTAAGATTCATTAATTTCGATCTAATGGACATTTTTATAAGTTGAAATGCCATTATTTATAATACATAAACAATAAAAATAATATTTTTCAGCATTTTAAACTGCGCGCGAATAGCAACCAATCACATGCCGAGCGCGACGCATGCGCAGTTGAGTAAGGGGCACGAATTGGGAGCACTACGCATGCGTATTATAAAAACAAATGCGCGCGCAACTTTTGAGGTTAGGTAGCTTCTTCGTGAGCCGTGACGTGCACATATTTGATCTTTGATAATTGATATCCAGCGACTTGATAAAGTCTTCATCAATTATTTACACGCATTATTATCTTCCAATGATTTAATGAAAACCAAACAGTCTTTTCCAGGACTACAGAATTAATTTTTTGCTTCCAGGCGGGTTTTTTTTTCGGTAAGTTCATTTACATTTGTTCTCAGCCTTTCATTATCTTGAACTTCTTGAACGACTCCAAATGGTACCGCCTACTACTATATATATATATATATATATATATATATATATATATATATATAAAAAATTACTACGGCCTTATAAAGTATTGAAACCGTATGTTTATATGATTTGTAATTGTATTCTAAATTCACTTGACACTCCATTTTTTCCTCCTGGGTGATGATATGATACATCGCAACTTTCACGCCAAAACATATGCCTTTTTTCCACACCTTTAAAAACAGAAGTTTCCTAACAAACTAGAAAATTAATTTAAGAACTAGGATGCACAGAATTGTCTTTGTTTGGCCTGTCAACGATTATTAGTGTCTTTATCATATTTATATTCAGAAAATTTCGCACTATTCCAAAAGAAATCGCTCCGAGAAAAGAAGTGTTCATCAACCAGCTTGGTACATTCATACAGAGAAAAACTTTCGATAATACTTCCAAAAAAAGTGGAGTCCACAAAAAAATTGCTAGTATTAAATTAATCTGGAAAATTTTCGAAAAGTATTTAATCTTTCCGAGATTTTCTAAAATATTCACGAATATTTCTTCTTCCTTGATAATTTCTATCTCTGTCGATGATGATTGTTTATGTTCCTCAAAATCCTGGAAATCTTCATTTTCTACAAGCCACCCGACTTTTTTTACTTCAACCACATCTTCGTTGTCGGAATCTTTTTTATTTTCCATCTCCACTTTCTCCTTTTCGAAGTTTGTTAAAAGTTTCAGAGTGACACAATTTGATTCGACTTTCTCTTTGATTTGTTTGTATTTATAGGTTGCACAGACATTTAAAATTGTCGATGCTAAAATCGGAATAAAATAGACGATAAATAGCAGAATAAATAGGTGAATTTTTAAAAATCGTGTCGAAATAAAACACTGATTTTTAGAACATTGTGGTTCATTTTGAGAAATCATAGTTGTAAATTCATTTTGATTTTGAATTTGTCTGTTGAGGCGATTTTTTTCTTTTACTTTTACCTTTTGAATCCCATTTTTTATTTTTTTTATAAGATCTGCATATATTTCAGTTTTTGATATAGTTTTTTTCGTTTCAGTGCTAACAATGTGAGATTCGTAATTTGTTTCGTTTTTATTAATTTGATCATCCGCACTTTCGTAATTTATTTCAGTCTCTAAATTCGTTTCTGGTTCAAAAGTAATTTCAGGTTCCAAATTTGATTCAGTCGCAGCTTTTTCTAAACCTTCAAACAATTTCCACTCATCTTTATTTTTATTTTCAGGACTCGTTGTATTTAATTCCATAAATCTTGTGATGTTCCACAAATCCAAAGTATTGAAATGACTGTAGTTTTTTCTTTCGTTCCCATCCAAAGCAGTATGAACCAATTTGTAAACATTGGAAACAACGTTATCAACTTCCACAGAAATTGGATTTACAACTCTATCCGTATCTTCTGCTTCCATGTAATTAAAAGCAGCCACAGGGTATGGCGTTGAATTAAAAAGGATTCCCGATGAGAAAGATTTTGATTCATTTTGATTCGCTATGGAATAGCAATTATCAAAAGGAAAATTCGTCGCAAAAATACACTCGTCGTTTTTCAAATTTCGTCCTTGAGTCAGTCTTTGGTATTCTCCCAAATGTAAAATTGCAGTTATTAAAATTGGAACGAGCCACTCGACTATAACACTAAGCACAGTTATTTTATCATATTGCGATGGTTGATTGAAAGTAGTTTCCTTCAAAATAGTCAAGGCAGTATTTTTAATTTTTTCAGAAGAGATTATCTTTTCGAAATCTGGATTTCTTTTTCTCCTGGTGGAAGATCCTGGAGATGATAATCCTTCTGTGAATTCTATATCTTTCATGGTCGACTCTTTTCGCACTATTTCGTTGATAGGTTCCGTTAATTCTGCACAAGATCCCTCGAGGCGAATAATATTTGTGATATAATGTAGAGAATAACCGAGAACTGATATAAATGCATTAGTAAATGGAATGACAAACATTCCATATTGCATTAAGACATATTTAAATTCACAATCTGCTGTTTTATCAAAACTTTCTTCTGTATTTTCGAGAAATTGGATAATATCACGGTTGAATTTCGTCATATTCTTTATATTGTAGATATTGTCAATATTGTTCTCTACTTCATGATTTGCTGGATTCCTGTTTAATTGATTCACGAGAAATATTATTGCAGTGAATATAGAACTCAAAGCGTCCGACATTGAGAAAATTTGGAGAGGGGAATTTACACATTTTTTAATATTTTCTTTTAGCAAAAAGAAAAGTGATGCAAAACTTGATCCGAGAAGTGTGTAGGCAGCCACTGCTAATGTCACAGAATGCATTTCTAATGCAAATAGTAAAAGCTTCTTATTAGTTTATCAAATTTAAAAAAACTGAGATTTATATTTTAAATAGTGATTGGAATGGTAGAAGTCTCGTTGAACTTCTAATGATGACTGAATACTGACTAAAGAAAATAATTCTCGTTACTCGTTTCAATTGTTCCTAATATAGAGTACACAGTTTTTATTCATGGGGGTTCCTTTCTGATACACAGCAAATGTTGTAAAGGTAACTGTAAAAAGTGAAGAATAGGGGCTAGAGTTCCATTCTTATCATGGTAATGATAGAAGGATACTAGTATTCAAAATGAATTTGTTTTATTGTTTAGTTACTTTTTTTAGAATTTAATAATAATTCTTTTGTATTATTATAAATTATTTTTAAATTATAGATAATTTTTTCTAAAATGATACACTTATGTTTAAATACCTAAATGTTTGAAGTACTGAATTTTTTATTTTGTGGATATTATATAGCGAATATTTTATTTTGTTTGCAATGAATAGACACCATGTCTGTAAGACGTCGAACGGATCCTTCGACAATACAGCGAATATGGGACTCAATAAAAATGACGGTTCAACAAAGAAATTTACCCACCTACGATCGCATAATGCGACACTTGGCTCGAGTTTATGGAATCACAGATCAAGTTGCTCAGGAAGAATTGAACAATGCAATGGAAGATGGACTAATATTTTTGAAATCAGTTCCTGTGAAGGGTGGAATCGAACAGGAAAGTTTCAGATTACCCACTGAACCTCCGAATGATGATGGACACGATTGGTATTGTTGTAAATGCCACAAAGCTGGGAAAGTCGAATGTTGCCAAGAATGTCACAGAGTTTTTCATCCCGAGTGCCACGTACCTGGAAATCCTGAGAAAACTCTCTGTTATTTCTGCGAGGTTCGTCATAAAAACTAACAAGGCTATCAAAAAGCTTTTATTTATTCTGTCTCAATTTCTCAGTTCTCAATGAAAACTATCTTGAAATTGGGTTTATGTATTTATTTTCAGCAAATAAATAGCGATGTCTACAAGGATAAGACGGACGTGAATAAAATTCTGGGCTACATGTGTGGACATCTTAAAGCAAAACTGCCTGCAGAAATTACGAATCGACAGATCCTTGATGACAAAACGCCACCTGTTGCGCCTCCTGGTGGTTTTGCTGGGCCGACGTGGATCAGCGAAGGAGATGATGCATGGAGACCTGAAATTTTAATCAAAAATCATATGGACCTTGCGATGATGGACGCGAAAACTCAGCAAAAGGGGTACAAAAATCTTGCAGAATTTCAGGCTGAGGCCCATAACATTCTCCACAATATCATCATTTATCATGGAGGTAGATTAAAGTTATATATTACAATCAGAGACTTGATAAATATTTCTTTTTATGCTTGATATTTATTATATTTTTGATACACGAGAATTGACTAATTTTTAATTTAATATTTTAGAACAGAGCATCGTAGGAGAAATGGGAATCAGAATGTACGAGGATTGCTGTTACGATCTTCAAGAAATTCGTCGTTGTTCTGATTGCTATCGACTTTCCAACGAGAAAGGAGAGAAAATGTGGTTCTGCAAACCCTGTGATCCACCTCACAAATTAGTTTATGCAAAACAAAAAGGCTATCCTTACTGGCCAGCAAAAATTATGCAAATTAAGGATGATATCTATGATGTTAGATTTTTTGGAGGGCAACATTTGAGGGCTAATATCGAAAAATCGTTCATCCGCCCTATTAATGTGAATGTTAAAAGTTTACAGGTGAATATATTATAACTTTTAGTTGTATTCCTTTTTTAATGAATATAATTTTTTATTTCACGATTAGTTGCATGAACAATGAACATACTTTAATTAAGGTGTAACTTTTAATATTGTTTAGTATCTCAGAGTACTGTAATATCTATAAATACGAATTTTGTTCTTCCTTTTTCAGGTAAAAAAATCTGTGGCATGGAACAAAGCTTACGATGAATTGAAACACCATCAGGGGCTGCTTCAGAAACTTGGGAAACGTAAGTTTTCAAACCACCAAAATGACTATAGAATGCTGGATGATTCCAAAGCTGCGAAAATGGCAAAGATTGACAAATCCACTACCAAAGATTCAAAGAATTCTCCACCAAAAAAGCAGCTCTTGAAAGACTTGAGGGTCAAGGTGGAAAGGATAAGCTCTGAAGGTAGTTCAGATCAATCAGAAAAAGAGGGAAAAGGAGATACATCGAAGAAGAGGCCAAAGAGCGTGGAAGTGCCGCATTTACCTGTTGCTGAGGATGAGCCTGCGAGAGAAATTTCGAGCTCTTGTCCTGAGGGATTAAAAAAGGAAGGATCTCAGGAAGATATGGTCACGTCTAGCTGTCAGGAACCTAGGACAAAATGCGTTCTTATACAGACTGAACAGGTTCAATCAGAACTTGTACCTGCTAAGGTAATTTAGTTATTTTAACATTTAAACAGAAGCAATACCAGTAATTAATCAAAATAATGAATTTTAAACAATTATTCTTGTATTTTGCATTAGAAAAACAGAACAGAATAAATTTTGAATCAAATTTACAGTTGAAAAGAGAACGTAGGACTTCTGATCAGCCGGTGACAAGTGTTGTGGATAAATTGCGCGAAGAGGTGCGACAAGAATTAGAGCGAGAAAAGTGCAGAGATATGGAAAATCTCCAGGCGGAACACGCGAGGGAGCTGCAACAGTTGAAGGATAGACATCAGCAGCTTGTTTCAGAAATCAAAAAGAAGCAATGGGTAATTTATATTCATTCTTTATTTATTTATTTGTTAAAAATAATGTCGTTTCGAAAATTTGTACTGATTTAAAATTATTTGTTCAGTGCTACAATTGCGAGGCAGAAGCAATTTATCATTGCTGTTGGAACACCGCTTATTGCAGCACAGATTGCCAGCAAGTGCACTGGCAGCGAGAGCACAAGAGAGTTTGTCGTCGTAAGCGATAACGATTAACTTCATCCCCTTTGTCGAGTAGGTCTTTGAAAGCACAAATATTTCTTTTCGACATAACGGAACTGCTTTCCAAACCCTTCTTCTGAAAGGTTCACTTTATAAAACCAGTTGACCAATTGCTTCTTATCCGAGGAGAATTTTCTTCTCTAAACTAAGCATTCATAGTCTCTAAGTCAAAAAGAAAATTTAAGCCCATAATTGGGAAATACAATCTTCTTTTCGAAATGTTTATCGACATTTAAAGTGTACATATACATTTTTAAGTCGTGACCGTATTGGGAGAATTCCGATTTTGAGAACGCTTGATGAGCGTTTAAAACGTTTTGAAGTTAACATAAATTATTAATTGAAGATACATATTAGAAATACCTTTGGTAAGTTTCAAGTCTCAAACACTTTCTTTATTATCATGGAATGTTATAAATGTTTACTAAAAACCGTAAATTTTATTTTTGTTTTTGAACCTAATGAAGCATTTCAGTTTTTTCGTTTTTATATTATCTGTTAAATAATTTTGAAATGCGATTAAGATTAGAGAAGTTAAGCAGTTTGAAGAATGTACCCCTTTATATCTCGGGTACTGTTTAGCAGAAATTGCTGTGATAAATTGCACATGGTGCAAGCATTGTGTACAAAAAACGCCTTAAAAATGGAAAAATAATTGATATAATATATTGCCTACCTTGAGTCAACTTAAAAGAATTCTCAGTAAACATATTCACTGTTTTTTCTTCTATGAATTAAAAAGTAATATTCATACGAGGAGGAATCGAATAACGAGAAATTGCACGATTTCTAGAAACTAGAGCGTATTTCTTCCTTGAATTACTTGCCGCGTAATGAGATGAAACATAATAGATTGTAGTTAGGCAACAAATAATTAATAATTGTTAAAAACATTAGGCATAGTACAATTAGAGCTGAATTTTCAGAAAATTTAGGTTCTTTAGCTTTTAAAATTCTATACAAAATGATTTAAGAACATAAATTGACTGATTTTAATTTAACGGATTATTTTAACTCTTCATGACTTCCGCTTTTTAGATTTAAGAAACAATCAATTGTTTCTAGAGAAGTTATAAAGTACTTTTGTACAGGATAAAGCAAATGGCCAAAGTTACTGTAAAGAAATTCGTCCTTAGTCAACTGGCTAGATTTCATTCGAACTATCCTCCCTTTTTACAATCCAACAAAATTAAGTGGAAACTTTTATTCTTGAACCCAAGCATTTTTGCTGTTCCAATCTGATATTACATATTAAAAAATGATCCTATGACTAGGTATGTACATACATCTATAGATGTTAGACTTGGTTACGTTTTCAAGTTTAAGATTTTACTTCGAGAATTGGTCACCTGTTTATGTTTATTATTAAACTGGATAGGCTCTTGTACGAGTTACGTTTCATAAATAAACTTTGGGAAATGATTAAATTATTTTATTGAATCATATTCTAATCACATGAAGATTGGATCAATAATAAAACTGATTAATAGAATTACAAAGCCTAAAGCTTCTAATTACCTTTGATTGACATAAAATACTTTATATAAGCTTTATACTCAGTGTATTCGATAAATATCAGTGTAAATTATATAGCGATAGTCATAAGAAATCCATAAACCTAAATTTTAATTTCTTCTTCTGCCGAGGTGGGACTTTCATCTCTGTTCTCACTGATTTTAATGAAATTGCTCTGTATTACTCCGCTGAGGGTCAATTTTTCTAATAATTGAAGTTCAGCTTGGTCTAGTTTTTCTCCTAATTGCCTTAAAGCACTTAAAACTTCGCCCCTTAGTCGTTCATTTGCGTCTTTGTTTATTTTTCCAAGCTTGAAATCTCTATCGATTTCTACGAGACGATTTCGCAAACTTTCAGGTTCTCTTTTGCCAAACATTCTGATCACTGCGGGAGTTTTGAAAGCTGCACTAATTGCTGCCTGCGTCGCCTATAGAAGAAACAAAATTTTGATTTAATTATCTTAAAACTGTTTTTTCTGATACCGTACGTATATATAAAATTTATTTAAAAACTTTGAATCTACCAATTGCATTGCTCCAAGTTGATCAACAAGAGTAACGTCTCCTGAAATAAATCTTTGTAAACTGTCGTTAAACTCTCTCAGTTGCTCCATAATATCAGCCTTAGTATTTTCATAATCATAGTCTTCTAATATTTTTCTAAAATAGATAAAACGAACACAATAATTTAAAATAAAGTTTAAAATTCAAATCAGAATTTCGTATAACAGAAAGAATTTTAACCTGCAATTTTCCAAATCCTCCAATTCTTGTACGAGCCTGTCTAGCTGCTCTTCTAAATTTTTCCGAAGTCGTTCAGTTTCAGCTTTTCCGTATGAAGTCATATTGATAAAAAGGAAAATGCTCTTTTATTGAAAAAAGGACAATATTTATGTTTACAGTAAACTTTGAGGCTATGTTGTCACTCTGATGAATTTCTGGTCTAGAATTTAAAACGGTGAATAATTTACGTCAAGTGTAGAAAGTGTTTTATTACACCACGCTGTTATCTCCTCTTATTATCAACTTATTATCTTACAAAGCGATTGATAAGACTATTTTAATATCGTACATATCGTAAAACAAAACACCGAATTGACGGGAATTAGTGCCAGCAGGTGGCAGTTAAGTCGCAAAGCAAAATTTAGTGAATGCTTTTTGCGTGTTGCTGATTTCTTTTGTTGTTATATATTATTATTTAGATAATAGTGCAAGAATTCTGATTGCAGATAAACATTTAAGAAGTAACGGACGAGGGTCGACGATAAAATGTAAGTAAATCATCATTTTCTACATGCGTATACAATACATTAAAATTCATCGTTTGGTTCGGATCGATTCCAATGAAAACAAAACATGTTACCCTGATTTGTTATCTTGAAAGACGGACAATTGAACATTTTGCTACAAAAATTGCGTCTTCTTTTGAAGTTTTAGTCCCAATTATTATCAATCCAAAAGTTCTGGAACATCTAGTTTGATTTTTGTTATTGATTTTATAGCTAAACTTAAAAAAAATGGCTTTTGAAAAACAATAAATGTGACGAAATGAGGTAGGAAAGAAACATGCTGAATTTTTTTAGATTTTTGCTGACGCTATTTTTTGACTTTTTAAAAGTAATTGATCTGCATTTTAGTAGGAGAGATTTTTTCAATGTCTTTTGTGGGACGCTTTCAATATTGGACATGTTTTAATAATTCGGAGAATGACTTAATATTTTTCAATTTCGTCATTGAATGCTTGAAATTCTAACCTATAATTTCACAATTCGGAGAATCCGGAGAGTAATGTAATCGTTAGAAAATTTGTCATTTTTTTGGGACGAATACTATTTAATATACATTTAAAATAAAAAACAATTACAATTTTGCAGAAATTTCGTTTAATTATATTTCCTTGATTTATTTTTAAAAATTCTTATTATGATTCATTCACTCTATCCACACATTTTAGAAATTGCATTTTTGTTTAAAAATAATTCATCAGTAAATGTATTTTATGTACAAGTTTAAAGAAATTTGAGATATATTTGGCATATTTTAATGTTTAAAATTCTTTAATGTCACTAATTTAAATCAACGAATGTTCTCAAATTTGGTCGTAAAGACATATTTTTTGCTTTATGGTGGTATACTTTAAAAAATATAAGTTTGGCTCTAGAGCCCATAAATACTTTATTTTTAATCATTTTTGTGTTGCGTTTAGAAATTGAATCTAATACCCATAAAAAATAAACAAAATTTGGGGCTATAAGGAAATTCAGTAGGAGTTGTAATATTTGGGATATCATTATTTAAATTCAGGAATTGAATAACATGAAAAGGTATCTTTAAACTCTCAAGAATCTAAAATAAAAAGTAAAATCAATTTAAAATGAATACACTAATTAAGGCCATGTATTACTTATTCGATCCTTACCTTACGAACATTACATTAACATTACAGAAACGTTACTTCTAAATTTATTGAGATATCTAATTGAAAATTTCCAAAATTAAAGAAAATAATATGTTAAGGTACGTTTATCTTGTCCTAAATTTGTATTAAAATAAAGAAAAAATAAGAATTTTTTTTATAAATGTAAATATTTAGGACCAGATAAATGTAATTTAATATTTTAACTTTAATTTTAGAATTTTTCAATTTGATATCTCAATAAATTTAGACGTAACGTTGCAGAGAAAAGGACGTCGGTAAGGTAGGGATTAAAGACCAATTTAAGGCCCTAAAATGTAAATAAAGCCTTTTTGAAAACTTGATTAAATTTGCGCTTTTGAGAACAAGGTCTCCAAGACTATAAAATACAGATTATTGCATCCCTGTCCAAGGTGGCTACTCCCACTCAGAATTAATACCATTAACGGCGCCGTTTAGTTAGCAACTTGACGACAGTGTTGTCGACCTTCCTTAATTTCCATTCTTAAATTCAATAATTTAAGTAAAGGACAAAATGTTCAAATCTCATTTAAAAAATTCTGAATCACGTACAATTATTTTATAATCTTTTTTATTATTCGTTATTACATGTAGTTATATCTTCTCTGCAGTGCTCCCAACGCGGGCCCCTTACTCTACTGTGCATGCTTCGTGCTCGGCATCTGATTGGCTGCTGAGCGCGACGCATGCGCATTAGAATAAGGGGCCCGCGTTGTTGGGAACACTGCTTCTCTGTTGGGTTTTTCAAATTCATTGGTCACTTTATGAGCAGCGCCTCTATTGTGCGCATTAACCTCATTTTCTCAGTCTGCGCAGCTTAGCGCGTCGAGAAAGCCGGTGCTGTTGATGCAGTTGTCACTGTGTGTCAATGAATCGCACCGTCGATAGGCGTGTTTCGTGCAGTTCATACTCTGTTCGTTTTTCGATTCTAAAGTGTTTTTTTTTTGTGCGAAACAAATTTAACTAAACTCTTATTGCTTGTCAAACATTAAAGGCCACTAATTGTAATTAATACAATTTGCAGATTTAGCGAAGCCGCGTCATTTTGACTATCTCGTCAAGTGAAGACGAGAAACGAAGAGAAAACGAAAACTAATAGTGAACAGAAAGGTGGAAGGAAGAGAGTGAGAGAGAGAGAGAAAACCTCGTGTGCGCGTCTTCTTGCCGCCTTTCGGAAACGAATTCTGGAGTTGTTTCTCGCATTTTTTTACTTTTACTAAGAAAGAATAATAACCTAATCCCAAGTTAAGCGTCGGTTCAAAAGTAACGAAGTGTGATCCGTCGTATAAGTAAGTGTTTCGTGAGAATTGCAGCTCTATGTGGACTAAAGTGAGCCTCCGAAGGCATGTTTTGAAGTCTGAGGAAAACTCGAAAGGAGGCGAACTCCTGCGATGAGCATGCCGGGGAAGGGAAGTAAACACCATCACCTGCAGCACCACCATCAACAACAACATCATCAACAACAACATCATCAACAACAACATCATCAACAGCAGGTCCATCAACAGCAGGTCCACCAGCAGCAAGTGCATCAGCAGCAAGTGCATCAGCAGCAAGTGCATCAGCAGCAAGTGCATCAGCAACAACAAATTCATCAAGGCCAGCATATCGTTAACGTCAACCAGCCCGGCGTAGCTCATTCGCCGCAAGCATATAACTCTGTTGCTGCTAATCAACGTTACGTGCCTCACGGTGGTAAGTTTCAATTTTTAATGTTTTTTTTACATTTATTTATCGGTATCAATTCTTCTCTCTAAGCTGGGCTAGACAGTTTTTGCTTTTTGTATTGTTATTGCGTGCTGTCTAAGTCTACCGTTGAGCGTGCGTCAATTTTTAGGTTATGGCGGTACTGCGCAAGCACGTTTTCAGATCCTTTCCACGCCTTGATTTTACATTCAGGTAAAATGGCAAAGGACTCATTATAGAAATGTGTACATAGGTTTTGGGTTAGGGCCTTCTAAGATTTACCTGTGTTTACCAGGGATGTATTGAGCCGGAAAATATAGTGGTTCTTGCAAGGGGCTAATCGAATTGGAGTCTTGGTTGATTTTAGAAGAGAATTTTGTTCGATGCATGATGACATTTTTAAAGACAATCGCATGAAATTAAAAATACAGAAAAATAGTTTATTTAATAGTCTGTAGTTTATGGTTTTGTTTACAATGATAAATCGGGTAATTTTTATTTTATTTTTTTTTTTTAATTTAAATATAATTATTCAAGATTTCGATCCCGAGTTTTTTTTATTTACAATTTGGGAGCTTTGAAGGCACAAATGATTACATTAAATAAAAGCATGGTATAAAGTTGAAATTCAGGAACGTAAAATTAATAATTAATTCAGGGTTTCGATGAAAGAATAATATAATTATTGGTTCTATTCTGATTTTATATTTTAAGAGGAAATTTGCCTTTATCTGGGATAAAATTGAAGTTGTAAGATTTGGAGTTTATAGTAAATTGCTGGCTTCCACTCTCTGACTTTATTTAGATAGTTGGTAGCTTCTTTTCAAGATGCAGATGGTCATTACTAAAGGGCGAGGATCCTTTTGAGAAAATTCGCACACAAGAATGTTCGGGGTCTTCTTAGGTATACCAGGGATGTATTAGACCGGAAAAGTAAAGGTACTTTTGGCGAAGAGTAAGGGTGATTTCTATAACATTGTAATTTGGTTGAAATCATCATGAAATATGTATGTAAAATCGTTTAATTTTGAATACTCTAATTTCAAATCATTGATTTTAATTGATTCCTAAATTACATACATTTTTAAATTGAATATCACTTATGAAACGATTCGCTCTATACCCCGTCTATAACAGAGCACTTTTTCACGTCTTATCAGATGTTTAATTGTTGTAAGATTTGGAGTTTATAGTAAATTGCTGGCTTCCACCTTCTGACTTTATTTAGATAGTTGGAAGCTTCTTTTCAAGATGCAGATGGTCATTACTAAAGGGCGAGGATCCTTTTGAGAAAATTCGCACACAAGAATGTTCGGGGTCTTCTTAGGTATACCAGGGATGTATTAGACCGGAAAAGTAAAGGTACTTTTGGCGAAGAGTAAGGGTGATTTCTATAACATTGTAATTTGGTTGAAATCATCATGAAATATGTATGTAAAATCGTTTAATTTTGAATACTCTAATTTCAAATCATTGATTTTAATTGATTCCTAAATTACATACATTTTTAAATTGAATATCACTTATGAAACGATTCGCTCTATACCCCGTCTATAACAGAGCACTTTTTCACGTCTTATCAGATGTTTAATTGTTGTAAGATTTGGAGTTTATAGTAAATTGCTGACTTCCACCTTCTGACTTTATTTAGATAGTTGGTAGCTTCTTTTCAAGATGCAGATGGTCATTACTAAAGGGCGAGGATCCTTTTGAGAAAATTCGCACACAAGAATGTTCGGGGTCTTCTTAGGTATACCAGGGATGTATTAGACCGGAAAAGTAAAGGTACTTTTGGCGAAGAGTAAGGGTGATTTCTATAACATTGTAATTTGGTTGAAATCATCATGAAATATGTATGTAAAATCGTTTAATTTTGAATACTCTAATTTCAAATCATTGATTTTAATTGATTCCTAAATTACATACATTTTTAAATTGAATATCACTTATGAAACGATTCGCTCTATACTCCGTCTATAACAGAGCACTTTTTCACGTCTTATCAGATGTTTAAATTGAAAAAGAGCATCGGTTTGAAGGAATTATACTAATTAATATTCAGAAGTCAGTCATCAGCTTGAACTTTGCATTAAAATATTACCTCCATATGCAAAGCACGTGATTCTTTATCTATTACTCTATTTGTGAGGCATTTGCTTACAGAATGGAAACCAAAATTTCAAATTTGGAAAGAATTCTTATTATTTTTTAAGTTGGAAATTCAGAACATGTCTTTAAATTTAGAAAACTTATTGTAAACAAAAATTTAAGCTGATAGCGTGGAACTTTTGATTTTCTTGTCACTAATTGATTAGATAGTTAAATATTACAATGAAGCGATATTTAATCCTATTTTCGAATCTTGATAAGGATAATTCTTCGAAATATTTTCATTCTTAACTTCCTGGCGGATGTTAAACTCGGGGTTAACAAGAGACTCTCTTTAACTTATGGAAAGCATATCAGAATGACTAATCCCAGCAGACAAACAAGCAAACTGCAGCAAATATGTCGAGAACTGACATATGGCTTTTCTTTCTTCGTTACTAACACGTTTGTCTATAGTCTTTTTTCTGAATGGTCAGGAATGACGTAATTTGTTGTGATTTATGTGTATTCTGACATTTATCTTACCTAGTATTTAGGTGACTAGTTACTCCAGACCAGACATTGATTCCTTTAGTGATAGCTCCTTTGAATTGGATTGGATTAGTCACTAGATAATGAGCTTTCTTCTCATGAAAAAAATCGCTTCTCAGGAAGCTAGTTGTGATTTATTTTTACTCTGACATTTATGACACTATGTATTATGTAATTTGGTACTCAAGACCCAAGACTAAACATTGGTCCTTTTGGTGATAAGTTGTTTGGATTTGTTAGGATTACTCTGTGCAGTTATCAGCTAATTAGTTTTTTTCTCATGAAAGAAATCACTTCTAAGAAAGCAGTAAATAAATTCTTTTTGGAACTTGTCCTTGAAAGGATTTCCAGAGAATAAGGTTCTGTTGCTCTAAAAGGTTTTATTCACGTTTAGAAGGTGATTCATGCACGACATGTTGCAAATACAGAATCTAGAAAGTAAAACTTGTAAAAACATTTTTCTTGACTTCATACAATTTTAATTAAAGACCAAATCTCATCTCGCTACGAATTCAATTAACTATTGTCATTCTCCTCAGTCAAAATTGTTCAGATATCTTTTTTTACGATTAAATTTTGTCTTGTACTCCCTTTTTTATTTTATCTCCCACGGAATCAGGCGGAATCCCTCCAGCGATACAAGAGAGCGGAAGTCAGGCATTTTGCGTAATCACTCAAATCATTTCCTTTCTTCTTTAAGCCTTAGAAATGCTACTATTCACGTCCTGGTACTGGTCTTGTCAGCAAGCTCGTTGATAAGCCTAGACTGAGCGCTACTGCTGATAAGACCCAAATTTCATGAAATGGAACTCTTACATATTTGCACGGAAAAAACTGCTATGGTTGTGACAACCACAGAAATAGTAAAATATGGTACAACTACAATTTGTGGTTGCTATAACTACAACTATTTTGAGGCAACAACCATAACTATGTTGCAACTATTATTAAATAATTGCTACAACTATTTCATAATAGTTACCACATTCACATGTAGTTCTGTCAATCAAAATTGCGGTTGTGGCAACTACAAATTAGTAGTTATACCATATTTTACTATTTCTGTGGTTGTCACAACCAAAGAGTTCTTTCCGTGTGGGGTTTAAACGAATATTAAGGCCATGTATTACTTATCCGATTCCTACCTTACCGGCTTTCACTTTTTCAGGCACCTCACTTGAAAACAAATAGAGAAAATGCATTTTTGGCCAGTAGATAAAAGTTCCTTATCGTTTTCTTTACGTTTATCTGCTACGAACAATTAATTTTAATTGTTCACTTTTTAATGTGATGCCTAAAAACCTGAAATATGGTTACAAGCGCCAAGTCACGTGACTTATACATGACCTTAAGCAAAGATCTTTGCCTTAAGTTGCCTTAAGTAATCTCTTTGCGAAATGAAGTCTTATTAACAGAATTAATGTTTGAAAGCAACTTCAAAATCTTAGGCGATTTCATTAAATTGATTAGCTGTATAGCCTTTGATTACATATATTATCGAAATATCACTTTATCGTTGGTCGCTAATATCGTTTTAATCAATTTTGGTATGCGGGAAACACGCTCGATAATAATTACATTAATGATAATTGAGTAAATGAATCTACTTTAAGTTTCGAACGTTTAAATGAATACAATATCTTTAGAGCCGCCAATATACCACGTGCACAATTTTTTACCATTTGTTGACTCCCTCGTGGACAGCTGTGGACTTTTGGGCATATCCCCTTCCCCCCAAAAAAACTGTCCAGTTGGTATATGAACGGCCCCTTTACCCAACTCAAAGTCTGCAAAAACTTATTAAACTCTTTGCAAATGCAATTACAATTTCAATTTATGATTTTATTTTAGATTTTCTTGCGAGATTCTATATAGAAAGTTTTTTAATCAGATATTTAAATTGCAGTATGTAATAAATTAGATTTGTTCACTTGGGGAATCCCAATGAGATTAAAAAATTCTGAGAAAACTTTCGCAATGTAAATTTGACGAGAATTTCAAAATATTGCGCAAAAGAATGTTATTTGGCGAATATTTCGTTAATTTGAAAGATCGAAACTTTCAGTACCTCTTAAAATCTTGAATTCTTTGATTTTTCTCTCATTAAAATCTTAATAACAAGTGCAAGAACCCTTCTTCTCGGACACCAGCTGTCCTTCTGCTCTTGTAACCCGTTCTTTTTTCCACTCCCCTCAACCCTCTCTCTGCCAATCCTCTAAAGTCTAAATAAGAACGGTTTTTCCCGTCTAAAAGACAGACAGGGAAAGAGTTTGTTCTCGACGACGTTCCTCCGGGTGGTAGGGGAAGGATGAAACTCTGAACAGCATTGCTCGCGAGCCGAAATTGAGCGGAAACAACCGAGCATATCCACGACTGGTGGTCGCACGTAGTCTGTGTACATGTGGCAATCAAGCCACACGGTACACGCTTCTTTATTTAATTCGTGGTGAAAATCCTAGTTAATTTTAATTTAACATAATCCCAATTTACCACATTGATATTCCCTTCCAAACCCAGTGAAATTCACTCAGACTTTGACCTTTCACCCTACCGAGAATAACAGTGCTTGACTTTTTTATCGAACCATCTGAAGAGACTTTCCTCATGCTCTAGGTCTTTCGATACCTTTGCAGAAGGCACCGGCCTCGATTTTACGTTTTGCCTTTCACGGAAACTCTGTGTAGTGTAGTGTTTAATTTGTACCTCGTTTTCGTTGGCATATGTTAGCACCCTGAGAGATCAGATTTGGTAAGCAAGTGACCTGGGTTACCGGCTCGAGGACGTGGACCCCGAGAAACGTGCTCGGCGTAGAATTTTAGCTAATGGAAAGTTTTTAGCTGATAAAAAATTAAGTAGGTCGAACGAAGTAACTCAAGAATTGAAGGGATAGATTCATTAAGGAAATCAAAGGATTGACAGAAGTCAACTGGTGGAATAAAATATCGAAAGGAGAGCAACTAAACATAATAATTAGAAAAGTACAACTCAGGAATTGTCAAACTATTATTGAATCGCCATCAAGAAAATTTCCAGGTGTCAATCCCTAGGAGGATTCATACATTCATAGCCAGATTCAAGATTTTGGCACCCGAGAAGGTTCGGGACCAGATCTGAGAGTACTACCCGGCCCACGCACTTCAGTCGCGCCAACTAGTGAGGTTATATAATTCCTCAGAAGCGGTCTTTTCACTTCCCATCGCGAGGCTCTGCCTCGGGGAAGACGTGCGTCAAAAGTTGCCAAAAGACGGACTTATCTTTTTTTTTTTATTTTTTGTGGAGAAGTTTCTGTTTATCGGGAACATTTTCCGGGTGGAAACAGGCTCGGGAACACGTGGGTCGTATATGTCGACCACGAGAAGAGATTCGCACGCGACAGGATCGAGGATGAACAAGTGTGTCACCTCCAGGTGTCTTTGCTGAAGATCTAGCCTTCGAATTGCAGGAATCAAGCGAACCCGGCGCCAGGAACATGTCCACCGCCATGGGTGAGTAGAGGGCTATGTAGATTTTGGAACGTGGTGTCAGGCGCGTTAGGTCCAAAGTTTATGTTTTCAGATGAGATGATGTTCCACGCTGATGTTTCCAAGTTTGTTTCCAAGTTAGGTTGACTATTAGATTTGAGAATCATAAAAATGACTGATGTAACATGGGTTTTAGAAATCCGGGTACTTACTATTAATGATGAGAATATCTTCTTGTGGTGCATTCAATGAATTACGAATTGATCTCTTATCGGATTCGATTTCTACAGGGAAAAGTTGGAGTTTTAATTCAGAGAATTTTGAGAAGATGTCGCACGTGCTTCCGTTATTGGGTGAGAGGTGCTATCACATGATCAGGGGGAGTTGATGTTTTTTAGGTGGATAATACCTTGGAACACGTGCCCGGTGTGGCGAAGGCTTTTCCAATATGGGAGAGGTATTTAACTTCGAAGGGATAGAATGGGGGTTTGTGTTTCGGAGATCTATTCTTGGATTTGTAATGATGTGTAGGTTTTCAAAGAGATGACTTCTGATGTGTTGGGTAATAGGAATTCTATTTTAGACTTTCCCTGTTTTTTTGGAAAGTTTAGTCGTCAGGATTGATGAACCGGGGTTTAAGAATCAATATTAGATCCTGTTTTCTGATTAATGGTTCTTAAAAGAAGTTTGAAACCAAATGTAATCGTTAAGCAATGAGAGTATGTTGAAGACAATTGGTTTAGGACCTCATTCTATCATTAATATTTTTAATGACTATAAACAATTAATAATCAGAAACAGCGTTCTGATTATTCGATTATAGAAGAATTCGATTATAAATATTTCACATAAACGCATACTTTAATACCCAAGTTCACACACCCACGCATTACAATATTACGTCGATGGCGTCACAATCAAGACGTCTCGCCACTGCCATATTTTTATCCTCAATTGATCGGTGAGACACAAGGTCATTCGCTCGAATAGTGAATCTGATTACCTCAAGTTTTTGTACATTTTACACGAGTTTTAGCGTCATTGAGATTATAATCAAGGCTGAAAGTTCTGAGGTGTCGCGACTAGAGTCTAGGCGTCTAGGACTAAACTCCACCTCTATCTATGACATTTAAATCACCCTCTCTAAAAATGCAACTTTCTCCGATCAGTCATCCCAACTTTAGGACTGCTGCACAAAACTGAAACCTTAAATTATATTGGAGAAATCTTTATATTTTAAATGGTAATTTAATGCGTTTTTGAGATAGTGTCGCTTTCTCCTAAAATATTGCGAAACTGAAAGCACGAGATGGTTTTGAGTGCATCGGTTATATGTAATAATAGAATCAGGAATATTTTCATTAATGGAATTCGCCTCGGGGTCTTTGTTCTATTCCATGGAAGGCATTTTAAAGATCTTTATCTACTTTAGATGCAAAGGACAATCGACTTTCTAGTGATGCAGGTTTCGTTGATAGACAATCGATATACGACCTTCTAAACTATGGGCGGTAATTCACATGCCTTGCAGGTCACTTGTTCCTGATGTGTCTAACATTTTTATAAGATATAGTTAATAGTCCATAGTCTATACTTAAATTATTTATTCCTGCCTCGAATCAAAAATCGACTTCAGACAACACACACAATCAATTCGACTTTAATCTTGAAATGAAAGGTGAAAGTTGGAGGATTGAGAATGTGGCGTTCGTCTACGAACGATTGTTGAAGACTAGTGACGCGATTGACGATATTATCAGAGAGGATCTGCAATTGACCTCTTGTCACAGAAGTCTATAGGACTGATAAAATCGTTTGCTGTCGGCATCGTTAAACGTTGGGTGAAAGGTGGTGCATTGAATCGAATCGAAACCAAACAGAAGCAGCGGAAAATGTACATTCCAGGCAAGGCCGCTCGCGTGAAGGAGGCCATCGCACATCCGGAGAGAAAACTAACCGTACTTTACACTTACTTGCCTGCTTTGGACGATGCCTTTACTTAACGGTTACGTTACGCTCGACTTAAGAACTTCTTTAAATTCTTTTAAAGTTCGTTCGATTCCGTGAAGAAATGGTAGAAATGGAATTCAAGATAACTCCTATCTACTATTTTGAGGAAGATGTTGTCTGCTGGAGTTAAACATATATACGACAAACTTCACTTGGTGTCTTCATAAGGAAACTTATTCAAATTACTGTCTTAAAGTAATTTGTAATTTAATTATGCTCCATGCTTCACTCGCAGCTCAACTTGTTAGTTTAATTTGGCTTGAGTTTAATTATCGCTAGAGTGCACAGATAACTCGAAAAACGCTTCAATAAACTTTTCGTTAAAAATAATTGTAGTTTAAAATAAACTTGGAAGGTCGCATCACGTCGATTGCGTACAAAAGCATTTAAACTCGAATCTCGTTAAAATCGGATTTAAATGGCGATCTATAAGAACTTTTAACTAGATGCGTCTCTGCAATTCTATCAAGTGAGTTAGCAACTTTGATAAACTCAAGTGCTAAAGTTTCACTTGCACTCGTAAAGCAATATCCAGCGTTAATCGCGTCAATAACTTTAACATCAAGTTTAGCTATAACTTAAACTTTTCTTTACAGTAATCAGTACACTACCCAGTGGGCAAACGATATTTGAAACGTTTTTAGAACGTTCTAAAAACGGAAACGTTCTAAAAAAAGGAACGGTCCCCTATGTCCGATGTCTGAAAGACATTTTAAAAACGTCCTTAGAACGTTTTTAGGACATCGGACATAGGGACTGTTCCTGGAAAGTTTTTGAAACGTTCTAAAAACGTTTCTAATATCGATTGCCCTGGGTAGTTACAGATATTTCGATTCGTGTACTCTTATTATTTGTTTAAAATTATTTGTTTGTGCGCTTTGTTGCATGCTTTTTCGTTAATGAAACTAGTAGTTGGAAACATGTAAGGTATTTTTCAAATGGTGTTGGCATTTTTGGAATTATTTATTGCACGTAGAAATCTGCACACTATACTTTCCTTGTAGATTATTTAAGTATTTCTTAATTTTGAAAAAGAATGGCTATGGTTATGTATTTTCTTCTCGCGATTCTAACAAGTATTGATTATCAAATTAAAGACTCAGAGTGGAAACAATATTATTATTATCCCATAATTCTGAAAGCTTTCAGGAAAAATTTATTTTGTAACATATCATTTTGTGTAATCGAATTATCGTTTGTCTGTCGAAATGACAGTGAAATTTTATTGAAACTGTGTCTCGATTTCCTCTGAAAAAAAAACCGAATTTTACGATACACCTGTGCCAATAATTTTTTTCAAAACTCGCTCTAATAAACAAAAACACAATAGGCAATCGATATGTTTACCGGTTCAATAACTCAACCAGGAAACTCAATTTGTCAAAGCTTTTTATTCGCAAAATAGATTCCCGAGATTCACAAAGGTATTTCTTCGTGAACCAGAGAAAGTGTGAGAAGATTAATTTAAACGAGAATTAAATTCTCTAAGGAAAAAATTTCTTGATTCGTTCTGGATAACTTGCTTTTCCTTCGGGAAATTTTAGAATTCAAATTACAACGTGATTCCCATGTATAAGTATATTTATTATTATTAGATAATATTTTATAAAAAAAGTAATGAATATCTTTCATATTTTGATCCTCGTATATATCGCAGTGATATAATTATAATGTTAATTGAAGTTGTTACCTCTGCACTTGAGAGTTTACAAACGAGATATAGTTGTACTCGCAGAGTACCTATGCGTGAATACATTTAAAATTAAAGGAGGTTAACTGAATTAATGCAACATCCTTTGATGTCACCGCCTCTGCTTTAAATTATTTGCTTTCACTTCCAATGATTAAACAACATTCAAAAATGTTAATTAATTTCGTGTTTGAGAAATTAATTTAGAGTGTTTGATATTATTTTATAGAATTCTAGCGATTTTCAAAGACATTTCATATTTATTATTTTTATTATTATGTGATGTTCAAGATTTTCTCCAGGGACGGAAATACAGAATCCAAGTATTCGATATTTCATGCTCGAGGCTAAGTTTACCGAACTAATCTTAGAACTTTGATACTTAGATAACGACGAGAGGGAACATTAATCTTCTTTGGCTTGGACACCTTATTATGAGATAAAAATTAAAAAAAGAAAAATTTGAAAGATATATTTTGAATTTTTAAATAAGATTTCATTACAATATGGAAGGTTTTCTTTTAATTTTGAAGCTATTTTAGAATTTTGGGAATTTTCCTAAAAAAGACGTTTTAAAAATGAAAATTAAAGATAATGATTTGGGGAATAGAGATCTAGAATTCTTCAATGTCTTCCGAAGCCTCGGTTAGATCTTTGAAGATATGGCGGAATCTAATGTTGCTCCACTTGTGCGGCCTTGTCAGCAATGCGACACAAAGTCTATGAGCCAAAACGCGTACATCATTTCCTCTCGAGCTTCTTGTTTTTATTTTTCTATCAAATTTTATACATTTAAAATTGATTGATCATTCATTACACTCTAGCGCCAAAGGACTAAGATCAAAGAATTAACCTTGCTTTATTCTTTTGGCTTATTTATAATCGTATCAATTGGATTTTAAGTAGATTTCTGGAATTTAAATAGATTATGCATATTATATTTTCAGGGAGATCTTTCGTTTGGTTGTCAAGTTTGAACCTTTTATTAATAAAACATTAATTCTTTCTGGCTATAGTAAAATTGCAGCAAATGGAAGTTTTGTAGCGATTCGCCATACAAAGTAATTAAGACACGGTGTTTATAACTTCGATATTTTAACGTTTTGACATTTAGCACGTGCACAAGGCACAGGTCTTTCAGGATAACTAGCTGGTTTTGCCAGTTCCTGATAGAAAGTGCACTTCGACGGCTTCGGTCGGTCGAATCTTTTTTTTTTTTTTTTTTCAAAATTTCGTTTTAGTCTTATTGCAAATATATTCCCGGTTACCTCGAGGATACAAAAATGAGAAGTTAGTAACTGCACGGCACACGTTCACAGTTTCGAAATAGTTCCCAAGGTCATATTCAGCCTTGCAAAAGAATTCGCAAGATTTACATATAACAATTTGTTAGATACTTTTTCGTACATAACTTGTCATATTCTTTAACAAAAAAAAAAAAAAAAAAAATTTTATGAAGACACGTAAACATGTGTGGCAATGACTAAGTTATTGTTGGTGTAAAGTCATTCATTAATGAGAGAGACTTCAACTGACAAGAACTTTCTCTAGGCTATTGCGATGAGTAACATACCGAGCGAGTTAATCGCTTCGTCTTTACCATAATTTCGTGTTTGCGTATCGATGCATCAAGGTTTATTGCAATCGGTTGCGCAAAATTATTTTAATTTACTATTTACAAGTACAAAACAAACTGACGATGCCATTCTTGAAAATTGCATGTTTATTTGCCTCATAAACACACAAGACCGCTTTAAAAATTTTTATTTTACTTAACACAATATAGTTACGAAATTTTCAGGCATGTGAGCAGTTTGCTCAAAACTGTATACATAGGCAATTGTAATTATATTTTATTCCCTTCATATTTAACTTTTATGCATTTGTACACTTGAGTTTTATACTAATTTTTTTAAGAATGTGAAAACGGTTGTCTTGGGGACCTTTGTATTCTTTTAACCTTGTTAATGTCGCTATTGACCACAATATCACGGTTTTTACAACACTAACTGTCTACCAGCTATTAACAACAATTTCATAATCATTTTTTAGTTTTATTATAAAAAACACAACTGCATTAACCGTATTGGACGCCCTACTTTTACATAGAAACGATTTTTATTTTATTAGTATCGTCATTTTTTATCATGGCACTTTTCGGTTTTTTCCCACTTTTTTCATTCTAGAGTTTAAATTAGTATTTTTAAAGACAAGTTATACTTTACCATAAGAGCAATTTAGTTTCGCCAACTTTACGTTAGCAATAATAAATATTTTTTACTAAAACTAAACTATTTACCTCGGTCTGTACGAAATGAAGATAAATAGACTAATTTTAGCAAAAAATATTTATTATTTAGAGTGTAAAGTTGGCTGTTATTGCTGTTATCCTAAATTGTGTACATAAAAACTTGGCTTTGATTCCGAAATTTCTTCTTTGACATAAATTACACCATGCAAAATTAGGGTTTCCAATATAAATGTCAAAGCCATAAAATCCTTCATTTCTATATTCAGGTCAGTGCTGCCAGGCTTTATTTTTACAAAAATAAGAAACTACCCATAAAAGTGATGCACTTAGCATTTTATTAAAAAATTTTACAGTTCGCGGAATCTTTTAATGAAAAAGCTCTAAAAATCAAATTATACGGAGTTATAAAAATGTAGTTAATTTATCTGGGAAATTGTCAAAATTATTTTATTTTTGTACTTTATAACAGTTATTTTTGTTGAAGATAATTAAAAAATATTTTCTGTTTTATAATCTCTTGGTAGCAGCACTGATTTGAAAGTCAATGGAAAGTTTGAGACGGACCTCTGGCTTATTTACGATAGCAATAACCTTTAATCCCGTACACTTAACAATCATTGACACACCGCTGATTTTGCTTGAAACAGGTGGAATTATGTTCTCACACGTTCCAGAAAGAAGGTCGGGGAGCGATCCACGGACAACAGGACATGCTGGCAGATCGGGCAGGACACAACAACATAGATACAGTATGA
>JAUESH010000020.1:20188949-20229309 GCA_032275165.1 Synergus magnus | reverse complement strand
AAATATTTATTATTGTGAGCGTGAAGTTGCGGAAAATAAATTTTCTCTTATGGTAATTACCACATGCCCTTAAGAAATATTGAAATTAGATCAATTTTCGCAAAATACAACATTTCTCTTTTTAAGTAAGATTGTGTCTACAGAGCAAAAAAAATGTATAATTTTATATTTCACATTTCACATAAAAAATTAAAAATTCTACATTTTTTCGCTCTGTTGGCACAATCCTACATAAAAAGAGACTTGCTGTATTTTGCGAAAATTAATATAATTTCAATATTTCTTGACCAAAATAAAGAAATTGAATTTGTAGATTAGAGCCTTACCTAATACTTTAAAAGTCATTTAACCATTTATAACAGTGTAAAAAAATAATTATAAGAGAGTTACTATTCTTGGAGAAAGTTTATCTTGAACCACCCAAAATCTAAAATTAAATGGAGATGGGCTAATTTTAGATTTGGTGGCATGAGTGGTTGACCTAGCTTCATACTTAATAAATATAGATTATAGAGGTAGGTTGACACCTGAATGGAGACGCTGAAATTGTCATTTTTAGTTCAATTCAATTTCTTTAATGATCAATAAGCTGAGCATGCAGTGGATTTCAGTTCAGGGAGATGATCCAATAAAAAGTTGTAAACGCTACTCGCGCATTGTACATGTCTGCAACTTTACAATGTGAAAATTCCATTGAGCAGACTCCGTTACGTCATTCGACCAACGGGAAATGACGTAGGCAGCGGGTTCGGCCCCCCGCATTCCAGAATGCGCTCTAGGCCAGCCCACGATGAACGCTGATGAACATCGTGACCTCGTGGAAGGCTATTGAGTTCCTCCTATCCTTGGTGTCCAACACAAGTCTCAGTGGTCTCAGTCTCCATCTTGCATCTTGTTGAAAAGGCCTTTCGCATACTGGACAACTCAGATATCCGTTATGTTAGAAAATAGAAGCTAGAAGATAGAAAATAGAATGCGAAAATGATACTAGAAAAAAAGAGAATCTTGATTCTGGAGACATAGATCTGAAAATAGTCTTCAAACTCTGCAAAGAGATATTTTTATCTTATCTGTTGTATGGTTTTGTTTTCTTCTCGCCTTTAAAAGTCTGAAAGGAATTCTCCTCGTCGATAATAATTTCGAAGATGTTGAATCGAACAATTTGAATTCAGATATTTTTATTTTAATATTTGGGCTTCCTCCTCGAATTTCCTGTAAGCAAATTTATTTACAACTAGAAACGTGGAAAATGAGTTCAAGATGAGTTGAAAATATGATAAAAACTTTACCAAAAATGTTTAGGACGATGCCTGAATTTTCTCCAAAACGATTTTCAAAATTGCTGTATTTTCGTCGACACTTAGTAACCTAGATTTTCTAAGAAGTATATGTAGTACAAGTTCCGGTGCTAAAAAGGGTTGACACGGTCCTGATAACAAGGCAGACAAGCACCGACCTCGCCCCCCTTTTCCTTGCAACTGATGCACTCTAGAGCCGCCAGAGGGCAGTCATCTCAGACTCCGAAAATTGCCTACGCACACGTGCAAAAATGGCTTCCTTTAGCCTTTAGCAGTACTTGCAATTGCGATCATAAAACTTTGTAGAACATTCACTCTCGTTCGTTATCTGTGCGTGATAATTTTCTGCGATTTCTGGTACCGTTAGCGTTGTCACGACTTTCGACGTGGCTAAATTCGCCCATTGTGGCACGTTAATCACTTTTTTCTTCTTGGGGCTCCGAGTTCCCCTAATAAGTGCAATCGTGAAAAAGCTTCTCGAAACGCGTACATATATGATCTTGACCACTTCCTTCGTGACGTCACACTGATTTACGGTCTTTCGGGGATTCCTAGTGAACAAATTCCGAATCCCCTTTCTATATTTTTAAAGAAATTTTAGACATTTTCCTTTGCGAATTAACCAAAAAAACACGTGGAGGTCGAGTGCACACGTGATTCTTTTCGTGTGAATAAGGCGGAGAAGTGAATTCGAAGTAGCTTTTTTCTTATCCAGTTTTCATATTTAGTAATTAGTTGTTGAATTTTGATAAGCGCCATTCCAAGTTTTATCCTGATTGGCCAACTTAACCTCAAAAGTCGTTGGAATGGGTCGTTTTTTATGGAACGTCATTCAGTACAGGCGTGTTTAATGTCTGTGTGCGCGACGTCGTGTCAATTGAACGACACACACTTAATCGCTTGTTCGTGTCTATCTCAAGTACTTTCATTTCGAACCTGGTGCTCGAGTGCAACAATGTCGCAGAAATTATTTTTCCTGGACGTACAAGTTCTTGCTTACGAGTGCACGTGATTTGAGTTTTTCTTCATTGATCGTTTTCCTGGCTTCCAGCTGGACGAATGTTGCCACTGCAATTTTAATCCGAGTGTAGGTTTTTACAATATGCTACGGCGTTACGTTATCAAGTTTTATGTATAATACTTGTGAAACCTGTTGATCTTTCATTCTGGATTTTTTTAGTGTTCTTAAAAACTCAGAATATAAATGAAGACTCGACTATATTTGGTTTCCAATTGGAAAGTTTTCATTCTTTGCCCCTTTCCAAATTGGGTGTTCCAAAATTTAAATGAACTCATCAGCATTTGTTTCAATCTCTAAAAAATTGAATTATTTCCAAATTTGTTTGTTTGTTTAGAAGTTTAACAGTTAGATTAGGGCTTTTAGATTAAAATTTAAAAGTCTCAAAATCTAAGAAACAATTTCACGTATTTTTTTGTTTTTCCATTACTTAGATAAGTATTCTGAAGAATAGAAGTAGAAAATTGTAAGATTGAATTATGATTGTCCATCAGCTTAGAGATAAGGATTCATTCGAGATTTCCAATTTGTACTTAGATCAGTGATAAACAATGACATTAATGATTGTTTTTTTTTTTGTCTTTCAGGATCGGAGTTTCATGTTCCTGGACAGAATTACGGTGCCCAGCCAGGTGGGCAGGTGGGTGGAGGAGGGGGCAACGTAGGAGTCCCAGGAGGACGAGGCCCTCCTCCACTGGGAGGAATACAGTCGATAGGACAGTCAACAACGGGTTTACCACCAGGGGGCCCAGCAGCTGGTCAGCAGGCTCCTCAGGCACCTACACCCGGTGTTCAGTCACAACCACCTCAGGGTCCGGCACCCACAACTACTCCTCCTGTACATACTCCTTCACCACAAGAAATGGGGAAACAGGGACATTTACAAGCCATCCCTGTATTTGTTCAAAATCCACCTAGATCAGCCAATCAAGTGAGTTCCCCTGCAACTTGTACAATACAAAATTCCCGTCAATTTTCTTTCACGTGGTTTTGTTGTATTTTTATGTCAAAGAGAATGTTAACATTAACTGACAATAATTGTTTCAATTTTGCAGGGTTATTACGCAGGCGCTCCAAGGCCGCAGCAACCTAGAGGGATGAATCACAGAGGTGGTCAGGGTGGCAATAATGCCCAGGTGATAAACATGGCTGGGGTGGCTGGAAACGGTGCTCAACAGATTCAGTACCCCCACCCCAACATGTCGGCGATGTATGTTCCAAGCCAAGTTTCTGGTCTTCAGCATCAACAATCCGTGAATTATCAAATTCCCACCATGCAGGTAGTAGTATTAGTACCACTAGTTTTGTGCTCAACGATATAAAGTCTAATAAATTGTCAATCGACTGAAAGTGACGTTGTGTAAAACTCAATTAATTTATCATTAATTTTGTGTTCAAACGTTTCATAACGTTTTTTTTCTCTTTCAGTTTCGCGCACCTCCTCAGGCCCATCATAATCAAGGGCAAAATACATATTATCAGTACCCGCCTCACCCCGCTGCCGCACTTCTTACGCCAAATATTTATGCGTTTCAACATGCTCCACAACATCAATGTAAGTGCTTTGATCCTTCTTAAACTATTCTGGCAATTGAACTATTTTTTGCAATAATCTTTTAATAAACGTTTTTCTTGCGTTCGTACAGATTATTCAGTGAATCATACTGCATATTTAAGAAGTGCTACTGCAAACGCTGTAAATAGTAATCCACAGCATATGCAGGGACAATTGGCTAACGCTCAGGGAAATTCTGTCGTACCTCAAGGTTCACTTCAGCAACCTGCACAACAAACCCAACCGATGCCCGCGATGGCTATGCCTATTCCTCAGACAGGTGAGTTTTATTTAAGAACTTTATTTAAACTTCAGTTTAAAAGATATTTAATTCACAAAAGCATATTCAAAATACTTGGTACGAAATGTCAATATCAAAGTTTAAATTCAAATGAAAAAAGGAGTGAAATACCTATGAAGAAGTTTCAAAAGATATAAATATGAATTTGAATTCTGCTGAAAATTTTAGTTCCAAAATTAACATTTAAGTATACATAATCGGATTAGCTGCTGTGCCACATTTCATTTTCCAAATTTTATACAATGAAAGGTAGAAAAGGCAATATTTTCTTTGAAATTTTTATTTGGCTTTACTTAACTTAATCCTTTAATTTACCTCTGAACAACAGAACTAGCTAGAGTTAGAGGATGCTCAAGTAATAAAAGGCGGGATCAGGTTACCGGGACATAAAGGATTTTCTTACCTGAATCGTTCATTCTAGATACTTTCGAATTTAGAAATTTTCCAGAAGTCCTAGTTTTATAAAGCATTTGCCATTTAGCTTTTAGAGGTGGTTGTGGTCTTTGCTCTTGCGCCCCTTATCCTCACTAACACAGAGTCAGCTTCGATATGAAAACAGGTCCCCGGCCTAACTTTGGTATTCCAGCTCTTTGTAGATTTGGTCAGTTTATCTTGGAACGCTGAGAAGACGCGTAGAATCACTTCTGCAGTTTTTCGTATTTTAGACTTGAATGTTTTAAATTTTGACTTTAAACTTTATAACTTTAAAGTTTAATGTGATTTATTTTACTCTTCTGTAATGCTTAATAATTTTTGTTTTTATTATTTGAAAAATTTTGAAATTGGACTATTATTTTAACATACGTTAAAATGTACGTCGTGAATAATCAGTACCACTTGCGCTTTGGTAAGTAATTTATCATAATTTTTTTCATGAATTTAATGAATTTGAATTGAACAATTTTTTAAAGGCCAAGTTTTTTTAATACGCTTTTGAAGATTATAATGTATAAGCGTGATACATGAAATTATATTTTAATGTTGTGTTTTAAAATCGAATAATAAAACCATAAAATTTATTGAAGTTGTTTTGACAAAAGAATCTTTTCAAATTAGAAAGCAATGAAAAAAGAATTCATCGTTTAATAAAATTGTACTTTTTTGTATTAAAGAAGTATACGCGGGACACAATGGTGGTGCACCAAGTTCGTCTAGTAGTGTTTCAAGTAAAAAGACGAGGAGATTGAATGCAATTCCAATCATAGATCCAAACACTGGTAACTGCATCAGTAACGAACTCTACGAGAATGATGGCTCTAATGGTGAAGGTGCTCCTCAAGTACAGGTGAGTGATCTTAAAACTTTATGTAATTATAAGTAATCGACTAGAAGAATTTCAAATCCTCAATCTAATAAGTAATATTCTAAGTTACATAATCAACTCTTCTGCTCGGTTTCTTACAAATTCAAAAAGTAAATGTTTAATTTCAAACTTGACATAATCTATCAAATCCTTCTAAAGTCTTGAATATTTATTTTCTTTTAATTTTCAATTCATTTATCAATTAAATCTATGATTTGACATTGGAATCAGATTTTAGTTGTTCTATGCGAAAGCACTCGAATTTCCATATTTCGCCCTCTATCACGAAGATTTGATGATTGTTGCAGCCTTGTGATCAAGCTGTGATAGCAGACTTTGCGGCGAGGGTCGCAAAAGTTGCCCAAGAGAGTTCCGATTCCCCGGTGGCAGCTAGCGCACCCGAATCTCCCACTTCCCAAAACACAACCCAAAGCTTACTCAACCTTAAAGTCCAAACCAATTCCAATGCCGATACCAATAGTCAATCTAATACCGGTCCTCCCACCCCAACACAAAACCTACCCGGCGCTTTTACGCCAAACAGTCAATCGCTAGCTACTTCTAGTAACCCGGCTCAATTAGAATCGTGCCCGGTTAAAGTGGAATCGAAACCACTTCAACCCTCTAGCAAAGAGTTCCAGCCGAGAGGAACTGAAAAATCAGTTGTTATCACTGAGGAACTCCAATCGCAAACGAGTTCCGCAGCTACACTCGCAAGTAAAGATAACAAAATTCCTACGCAGACTCCAGCAGCTGGTGTTCCTGTTTCCAATGCTGAGGTGAAGACGATTTTACCTCAGGACACGACTCAACCTCAGATTCCCTCAACTACACCGAGCTCAAATATTCCTGATCTCCCGCTCCCGTCCGCCACTGCCTTGGGTGCTAACCCCGTTCCTGCCAAGGATCCATTCCCCAACTTAGTCAACAAAAATAAGTCCAGTTCGCCACCTCGTCGGAAATCGCAGACTTTGCCGCCGAACGCTTTCACTATCCCGGAGATGCCACCTTTGCATAAGGAGCCGAAGGAACAGAAGGAGAGGAAGACTAATGAGAAAAACATTAGCTCGAGAGGTACCACCCCAACACCTCATAATCAGCCAGAGCACATCCATCAAAAGACAAATGGAGAGACTGGCGATAAAACGGAAACTGAAACACTGCCTAAGAATGAAGCGTCACAGAAGACATCTGATAGTGAGTTTTTATCTATTTTATCTTAACCTATTATAAGCTTTACAGGCCTCACAGTCTTATTACTATTTCCCCTTATCTTTTTTTGACCTTCATATTCAGTCGAAAAAGTTAGATATTTTTTTTTTTAATTTTTATAAGACCAATTCATATTTAAGTGCTTATTCTTCTTTAATTAATTCTTCTTTTTCCTCTATACATCAGGCTGGCTAAAAAAAGGAAGCTCCTTTGATTTGTGGGGACATCCCCCGAAAAAGCTTCCATTTGGTAAAAAAACCACTGTAAATGTTTCTTAAATTTTTCCATCAAAGGGGATAGGATCCCACGGAGGTTAAACCAGTCCCAACCGTTAAAAAATCTTATTTTCTCAGAGGTTTGATAAAAAATTTCTAGTTTTGTCTAAATATCGTAGAATATGATCAGAACAAGTAATCAAATGAGAAAGTGTAAAAAAGTTGAAAAACCTCCCTCAGAAATAAAAGAAATACCTTTTTTTGAACAAAAAAATTAATTTTCGAACTTCCTGCAGTTTCTATTGCAAATATTAAGTGAATTTGGAGCGAAATAATCACGAACATTATTCAAAAAATATTTACAGGCAGTTTGAAAATCCATTTTTTGTTAAAAAAAAAAAAGGTTTATCACATTTGTGAGAAAATATGAATTTTTTACGATTGGGGGTGGTCACATTTTTTTCACAAAATGCAAGCCCCACATTGTTTATACCATAAAGACTGCGAGGACTGTCCTTATTTTTTTTAGTAGATTAAATTAGATTCTATAGGTTTGCATGCAACCTATACGTACAATTAGTCTACAAATGACGAACAATGAAATTTTACAATCCTTTAGTTTTCTTAAATCGATATAAAATGGTATTAACTAATTTTTTTTAGGTAAGTCCTATATTCTAAAATTGTTTTGAAAAATTGTGTTTGAATTGAATAAGTTCAAATCGAGGGTACGTTTAATAAAAGTCTAACCAAAGAGAAAGGGATTTTTAAGCCAACATATGTCCAAATATTGGATTAAAAACATTCGTCCTTGGAAATGCCAATCCAAGGATGTTGATCTCGATTCCTTCTTTCACCAACATTTATATTCGGACTTTCACCAAACTCATTGAAAACTGTGGCATTTGTTGCTGCTATTGTTCAATATTAAATAATCGTTAGTGGATTAAACCTCTATTAATTTATAACTCATTTGATTTAGAACGCAATTTTTTAATTTTTTCTCGCAAACCTCAAAGTGGACTTTCACTTAATCCGCATTTGCAATTGAAGTAGAATCAGGTTTGTCCACAATGTAATAATATAGATAGTTATATTTGCATTCGAATTATGAGAAGTTTCGATAAATATTTATCTCGCTGCAATAGCAAACATGTTTTCTTAGTTTTATAAATTTAGATGGAAATTGTTTTTCTCTTACTTTTTATGTAACTCCTTTGTACAGTGAAATGATAAATAATTCTCTGATCAAATATTTGGCTAAGAGAACTGCAGTATCATTTCTATAGACTATTTAGAGTTTTCTCTTTCTATTTCTCATGAACTTTGTGCCTCAATTTCTTGATAGTGATTCCACATACTCAGGATTTTTATATAAATCCCAGATTTTAAAAATAATAGCACTGAAGAGTGCTACTACATAAACTAATGCCGGATTACATCATCCAGATTCCAAGCAAATTATAATTTTGCATTCGTTGATATTGTTGAGCACATCGGTGATAGGATTTAGGAATTAATTTCCGGAGAGAACAAAATTGGTCGCCTTTTTTAGTTTGAGGTTCTGTTTTCTCTTAAATTTTGAATTGTCTCCTTATTTTCATTTTTCTAAACCTTGAAACAGTCCACCCTGAACGTTTCTTATTTTGAGGCCATCTGGCCATCTATTCAAAACAAAGTCTATTCCATGAATCAGTAAGAACAGGTGAATTAACTTTCATGAATTAGCCTTTGATCGGAAGTTGCAATAAACGGTTGAACGGAAGAGTTGCAATAAACTCTTAACCCTTAATTTGCCAATCGATATCTACCTTCTCTGCTTATACTCGTGTTCTTTGTTTCTTGAAATCGAGTTGTGGAAACCTTTAACGAGACATTTTCCCCAAATAGAGTGGAACTGAAGAATTATAACTCACTCTCATTCCTCATTGGCTTGTGCTCGTCCTAACTGTTGATTCATCATTCGAAAAAGGCTTCTGTACTTCATATAATTTGCCAGTGTCAGTTAGTCCTTTGGGACGTTCAGTTCGTTGTCCTCGTGAGTCTAAAATAAAGTACATGTTGTAAACGTAAACAATCGTTCTGTTGAAGAGTCAATTGTGCGTGTTTAATATTTATATGTCTCGAAAAAGTTCAGTATTTAAACATATTGTCATTTGACGATTAATTTGTTTATGCCCTTGTCTATATTATTTACTGACGAATCAATCTTTGTAAAAATTGAGAATTTAATTATCAGCTCGTGAAATTGTTCATATTTATTGATTATTGTGCTAACTATTGACGAAAGCCTTCAAGATGGGGAATAAGAAAAAGGGTGAGTTTTTTCTTTTAATTTAATGATCTTTTTTTTATTTTATTATGTTTCTTTGATATTTTTGATTCATTATCGTATGTATCCACACCTGAATTAACCAATTTTGAACGTGAAATGTGATCAGCTGCATATAAAATCAACATCTAGTTCTCGGAAATAACCTACAGTAGGATTATTATCGTACTTAGTTGATTGAGATTATAAAAGCAGACAAGCTAAAGTAAATAAAAACATGTTTCCATGTTGGATTTAGCGATTTACAAGGTTGTCAGGATTTTTTTTTCTTTTAATATTGCTTTGCAAATATTTCATATAGAAGTTGGAGCCTTTTCCAACATAAAAAAAAAAAGATTTCCGAAATTCACAGAATGATCTGAGTGGAAAAATCATTCCGAAAATTAGAATAGAATTGCATAATATAAAATTGCTGGAATTCTTGAATAATATGCAACTTTCTGCAGGGAACGAGTCATTTGGGACAAAAAGTATTTGAAACTAATTGACACCTCTCAAATTCCTCCAAATCTTATTTTCCACCAGTTCGTTAAGGGGGACTTTCATGTTTGAACCACGTGTTGACGTCATTATAGAATCTAACCGAAATGAAACGAGTAAATCCGAATTTATCCGATCTAAGCTCAAGTGGGAGGCGCCGATCGGTCGTCGTCTCTGTCTCTGGAAATTCCAAGACCCTCAGAGGCCAGCACGTGCTGTGCTATCCGGTGTGCTCCGTTTTCTTCTCCTCTCAAAATCCTCAATTTCAACCTCCACAAAACTTGCAACAATTAAACCACTGCCATATATATAAAAAAAGTCTATCAATCACTCAACGAATACGCTTATACCTATTATCTCATCCTTAGTTTTAACATTTTAACTCAAGCAACTAACTAGCAAATACCTTACTCTAAAATTGTACATACTTTCCCCACAATTCAGCGCCCTTTACACGCAACGATTTCCAACGCCCAAATTTTTTATATAATTTTTACATTCTGATTTTTTTTATATATATATTATATATTCATCAAGTGACGTTTTTTAATTTTTTTATTTAAAACTAGTAGTAAAAATACGTTTTGTGTTAGTGAGTCCTATTTAAAAGAAAATCTAAATTATTGTGAAGGTAAATTATTTCAAAAGTGCTGTGGAAGAGAAAGGAGAACGACCAAGATGTTACTTATAAATTCGTAAGTCTGATTTTATTTTCTAAATTTTTGAGTATGCACGTGTCACCACGTTTTTTTGGCGATTGTTGAAGATGACCGAGATCGGTGAAAATATCTTTTTGGGAACAAGGAGTGGTTTTTGATCAGTTGTCGCCTAAAGGCTGGAATATCGAACCGTTTTATAAGCCGTCACCCACGGCGAAGCTGAATAAGTTTGTGAAACACTTTCGTCGTCGCGAGTCTCAAGGCTGAACCCGACCACGTTTTCTCCACGTGGGTGGGGTGCCTCGTGGTAACGCAAATTCTCCATTTGAGACTAGTTCTTTCATCGATCAAATGGCATAAAATTATTGCAATTAGCTATCGGAGAATTTGAAATAATTAATTTTTGAATTATTGGCGACATATGGAAAGGAAATCTTAGGTCTGATAGTGGCCATTTTGTCTGGGCACAGGAAATAAAAGACGCCATGTTGAATCCGGAGCTGAGTGCCGGTTTGAGAATGTGGTTCGACCTGCTCCAGAGTCCCTTTATTCACAACTTTTTTCTCACTTAATCACTCTTTCTTTTGAACGTTTTCGTAGGAACTAATTGGTTTTCTGGAAGAGCTTGTCGAGAAGAGGAAGAAAGTATTGATCCAGAAATTATAGTACTTCGATCTTTTTCTTTGAAATGAGATTTAAGACTCTCTTTCCTTATCCTTTGGAGCTTTGCGTGCTCATTCCCTCGTTACGGAACAGCTGCTCGTTTTGAAGTCGAAGTTTCTTGGATGAATAGAATAGAGAATAGACTTAGTCCCCTAGACTAGACATGGGTTTTTATAGACCTCATGAGGGTGCCGGGTCACGAATTGGGAATTAGGGAAAGTTTTTTGAATATTCTATTTGGAGGCATGTACAAATTTGTTAGTTTAGTCTGGAAATTGATTGCATACTTTCATTTGTTATATAGGATTTACTTCTTTGAAACCATATCTAAACCATATACATATCTTTCATTCCAGATTTTAATATAAAGTCTTCGGAATTAAATTCTTTGAAGTTGAATCTTTAAAATTTGTTGCAGTCAAACATATGAACACTTTGAAATTCAATCGATTTCAAATTTAAACGCTTCTCCAATTTTAGACTTTCAAAATCAAAAATTGAATTTGAAAGGTTATTCCCTTCTAAACTTCACCTTGGCATTACAAATCTTTCGACGAATTTTTATAATTGGTTCCAGTGTGACTTAATTGGCATTTAAATATCTTGCAGACAGTTAAGATTCTAAGATTTATCAATAATTATTAAGAAATGAATGAATCTATGAATTTCCATCACTAAATTAATTTATCTCAAAGCTTAAAGTTGAATACAGTTTCACAAAGCCTATTTCGATTTATTTATACACACCAATTAGTGAACAAAATCGATAAAAGGAAATGGAATTCAATGTCTTGTCTTTGATGATACAAAAGTGCCAATTGTACGATAATTATGTAGCTTCAATTGCACACAACTCGTTCGCACGTGCTAGCACTTTAGGAAAAAGATAAAATAATATTAACAGAATCGAATGTTACGCTCGACTAAATATAGATGCAAGTTCTGAAGGAAAGTTTTCTTCGTGGGTGTGTGACTTTTTACACTCATCGAGAGCGATTTTATTTTCGGTTGCTATGGAACGCTATATTAACTTTCTTCTGGGATATATGGAACAGAGGTGCTTTGAAGATTAAATTTTTTTAAATCACATAAATAAATTTGTGTTTTATATTAAAAAAAAAAAAGGGGGGTGCCAATTTCCGCTCTCATGTGATTTTCAGGAAATGATATCAAATTTTTTCTTATAATGCTGTTATTTTTAATTTGTACCAATTGGCTTATCTAAAATGATAAAGAAAAAGAATTCGTGTCCGAACGAAACCAACCAATTGCGGGGGGAGTTAATGTTATTTAAATTGACTCATCGTTCAAATTGGGCTCGTCCAAATCGCCAGAAGAGCCACGAGTTATAGCAATTCAATTGAATGGATAAAACTGTTCCGACTTGCAAAACCGAGCTATAACTTTAGGCGTGTCTGAAAAAAATGTTCTCATATTTTTATCAACTCATAGTTTTAATTTATTTTTCAGTCGAAAAGTAAACTCACGTTATATTTTTTTTTTTTTTTTGTAGATTTTTCATGAGTAATTATGATTACTATTGTCGACTGGAGAATTTTCTTGCGAGCTCGTGCAACTGACGTTTTTTTGATTAACCACTTTCCCTAGCGACGACATTCTCGAGGCGTAGGAATCGGTCAATTGTCGTGTCTCGATTCCAAAAAGGCCGTGGCCTTCGTCCACGACATCGTCGTGGATATGCGTCCGTTTGGGTCGGTACAGAATGCAGAGAGGTCACGGCCACAAGTCACGCACACGCATCAAGCTCATTGCTCTACGTAATACCAGTTTGCCACCTCAAATTTTAATTTTCCCAGTGGTGCTAGTTCATGCGAAAAAAAAATCTTTTTATTCAGCAAGACTGAACTGCTCCATAAATTGTTTTCGACTGATAAAAATCTGTAGATCCTCATTCAAAAGCTACCAACGGAAAATTTTGAATTGGTTAAAATCACAGTGGAATCCTCATTGATCAAAAATTTCGCATTACATCACGACTTTTCTAAGATAAAGCATTATTATTGTACCGAATATCATTCCTTATCTGTCAGACATTGCCGTAATTCTGATAACTTTGATTTTAAGGAATCAGACTTTCTCATTGAAAAGAAGACTTCATGGGAGGAGAATAATTTTCTAGTATCCTATTCTTTCCATACGCTTGTATTTATTTTGTGAGTACCCCTATGACCTTGAAGTTCATCATGAGAGGGTCCTTCTAGAATATAGATTGTAGAATTTAGAAAGGGAAACTTTCGATTCTTTATTCTTTTGTGCCTTGGAGTTCTGAATCCCCAATATCAGACTGTCTCGATTTTTATAATTCTCGCGCAACTGAATTCTTTTAGAGTAGGGGAAATTTTTCTTCTGGATTTTTCGAACTGAGATCAAGATTGAATTTATTGTCTCATTCGCTTATTCGATGCAAATCTGACAATTTTTTGTTGTGAATTGGAATGAAATCAGATGAATTTAATATTATTGGGGAATTACAATCATGCAATATTTAGTTAAATAGACTTCTGACTCAGCCTTAAGCGTTAAGAGAATACAAGGAGGAGTTAGCCGCCTCGACCTGCTTTTACAATATCTTACTCAACCTACTTTCATGCATTGAATTAACTAGTGCAATCAACTGGCATCTTGTTCGTCAAGATATTATGTCATTGGCATCTCTTACAGCTGGAAAAATGTTGCCACCATTTCTCAGATGCTAAATATCTCGTTGAAAGGCAAAATACTTTTTTCCGCCAAGTTAAAAGTCAATGTCCTTTGATTTTACCTTAATTAAAGTCGAATAGTGTCAAGTTACAAATATTTCATTAGCTACCGGTATCTCAACTCATAAAATTTGCTTATTGTCGCACTTATGTGAAACGTGGAATATAGAATGTTTATATAATACCTTTGCAGCGATTCGTTTATTCCTATCAATTAGATTTGAATCTAGATTTTTTGTAGATGAGGAGTAAAATTAGGAATAAAAATTTGAAAATAAAGTGAAACCATCGTTTATAAACAGCACAAATCACTTTTGATCTCAGAGAAAACCTATACAAAATTCTCACAGCACTAAATTAACAGTTTTAAACCTTTTTTCGGCCTAAAAATCTCTAATGGCAACAATTTTTTGTGACGATTGGAATCGAGTTTAAAGAATCGATTCCCCTTGAGTGAATTTTCGAGATACACACACAGCACGACGACACCGGACATGACCAGTTGAGGATTTCAGGAGGCCAGTTTAGACTGGGCCTGGCTTTAATGCGCGTGCTCCTCTGAACGTCCGAACTAATTTAAGAAATCGTATGCCAAGTCTTGACGGTTTGTACCAGTTCGCAGGTTAAAATAGACACGTGAAAGTCGCGTTAATATTTTCCAAAGCTACTTTTGAAGTTTCAAAAATTTCCAATCGTTCTCCAACCGAGGAATTTAATCTCCAGTGAAAAAAAAATGATGTCTAAAGTGTGGAAGATTAACCCCGAGTGCAATACTCTTTATAACTTTTTCCCAATTTCCTTTGCCAGTGAATCCGCCGGTTGTGAGAATCGATTTCTTCTATAAAATGCTTTTACTTTCCATTCAACCCTCGCGACCGCTGTCGAAAAGGTGGACAGTTACCTACATCGACGTTGGCAAAGATTTCGTGGTTTTATAAATAAATACTGAATCAGTGCAGCTGCTCTTGCAGCCGCTGAAACCCGAGTAGTAAAGGGTTTTGTGTTCCGTGATGCGATTTCGGTGAAATATCTTTTTTATTTAGACTATTGTTCAGTAAAGATTAATGGAAATTCAATTTATTATTAGTTTTCAAGTTCGTTATTTTAAATTTAAAAAAAAAAGAGTGAGTGAATTTTTAGGAGAGGAAAGTGATTTAAATGCGATTCTTAATCGTATGTAGTCGTTATTTTGGCCTTAAGGTATCATCAATGACTTGGCAAATTGATCAACTGGTTTAAGAGTCCTTAATGTTTCATTCATTGTATTATATTTAAATTTTGGGTTTCCTAAGTTTTGAAACTATATATATATATATATAGTTTATCTTTCGATGAGAAGGAAAGATTTTAAATGTTGAATTGAATTTTTAACTTAATTTTTATTTATCCTTGCTGAATAATTCGGATAACGGTTAGGTCGAAGAGGAGGGAGTTTGCGCGATGATCAAGAACAATTAGTGTCTTATGATCTTGTGATTTCAAACATAAAAAATGGGTGATCGGAAAATCAATGGCACCGGACGCGCCAGTAGCAGTTCGAGATCCAGAAGCAGAAGCCGTCGTGGTTCCAGAGATCATGGTACAAAAAATTCCTTCGGCTAAAAGTAGATTTAATCATTTCGATACAATATGATTTTTGTTTTAACATTTACGTGAATAAAAATCGTTTAGATAACTCAAATTTCTCGAGTTTTTCTCATACTTAAAGGTCTGATCAACAAACAAATTTTTTGCTGAAGACAATATTTCGATTTTTAAATATTACGTCATGAGATATTCTGTCGCAGCATAGTCGTCGATTACCTAGGCAGCACTGCACATCGACCTTGTATATTCTCTTATGGATAATCCGAGTGCATTGAAAAGCTCTTATGTAACCCTTGTTTACATCCGTTTTTGAATACAGCCCCACTATTAGAAACTTGACAATAATTATGAATAGAAATTGTCAAGTTCCTGAAATGTCTTGTAAATTTGAGAGATCGTATAAAATAGTTGGGCTGGAATTGAAAGAGAGACTTTTCAAGAGTCTTCGAGACTTTGATATTAAAAGAAAAGTATCAATTTTTGAAGGCATCTTTACAAGTAAAAAGTCATCCATGAGTTGTGTTACAGCCGGCATCTATAATTATCCTTGGCCACAAGCCGACACTCACTTTTCTTCACTCACACTTCTCCCAATCAATTCTACTCTCTTAGAAAATTTCACGCTCTTTTTTATCCCTGTTCCTTAAAAGGAACGTAGATATCTCTACTTATGGAATAAGTATTATAGGATTGTGAAATTTCATCGTCTATCTTACCAAATTTGAAAGATATGTTTGAAAATACTTCTAAAAGAAAGTTTTCTAAATATGATTTTCTTTTCTCTTTATAGGTAAATCTGCCATGCAGAAGCAGAAAAACAAGAGCAAATTCAAAGGCCGCGATATCAATCGCAGAGGAGCTGAGAAGGAAGGCACAGATATGGATGCCTTCGTAAATGCGATACCACCCACGAAGGTAGAATCTAAGTTGGAAATTAAGGATGCAGCACCTCAGAAAGACAACAAAGAAGCTGCGAAAGAGGTAACGAAGGATATTAAGGAGAAGGACAATCATGAGTCGAAAAAGGAGAAGCAGGCCTCTATCCAATCTCAGGAGAAACAGACAACTCCAGAGGTTTCGGAGGAAAGCACTCCGATTATAGAAAATCCACCTGCACCCGTCAATCACAAGGACAAAAAACCAACGATAGAAGAAAGCTCAAAACCCCAGGTTGTCAGCAATATGGCTCCACTTCCGAATGATGTCGTTGATCATTCGATATCGGTCCAGAGTGAAATTGACCTCAAGTCGATTGTAGCTCAAAAGAATGAGGAGAACTCGAAGGTTTCGGCTCTATGTGCTTCCAGCGAGGAGAAGGTGCCCGTCATCGATAAACAAGATGAAAATGCAGCACCAAATCAACTGGAAACTCCTGCACCCAGAGGACCAGTTCTTAGGTACGCTTATCAAGATGATCAGTGGAGTCCTTTAAATACGCAGGGAAAGAAAGTCTACGGCAGGGAATTCTTGATGAGACTTCAAGATGATCCCAAAAGTAAAATCAAACCTTCCAACCTTCCAGACTTAGATGTTGTGCTGAAGGATAGTTCAAAGTCCCGTCAGTATGCGAACAGAGTAAGTAGGAATTTTTTTCTTTCAATTCTTGAATCTGTGATGAAAATTTAGAATTTTTGGCTTATGGTATAATTTATTTACACTTCAGAATCGCAGCCCTGAAATGAGGCCGTTCAAAGACCAGAATTTGGGCAGGCATGATAGCTTGTACCCTGGCTTCGCTAATAAGGGGTCGATGAACGCGAAAATGGGAGGCATGGTAAGATATTTTTTTAATGTAGCAAATTAGGAACTAGGCTATGTACATTTTTTACGTGATGATTTATTTAAAAATGAAAGTAGTGGACTGACAATCTATGAAAGAGAACTAATAATCTGAAGTTTCTGTTAAATGTATTTATTAATGAATCTTTGTTTACCATTTATTGATATAATATTTATGAATTTTCAGCTGCCACCAAATAAGAAGAGCAATTCTGGCAGCAAGCCTAGAGTAAATAGTAATAAACCAAATATTCCTCACATTTCGCTCTCACTGCGGGAAGACGTGAAACTTCGAGAATCGGAGAATGCCTGGAAACCAGCGAGGTTCAAGAGTACCGATCTGTCAGAAGAAGAAAGTGTAACTCAATCTCTTTACAAAAAAGTTCGCAGTGTGCTCAATAAGCTTACTCCTCAGAAATTTGAAACCTTAGTTGGCCAAGTAAGATCATTGCAAATCGATACTCAAGCGAGGATGCAGGGAGTCATCAATCTTGTTTTTGAAAAGGTAAGTCAATTATTTTGATTTTAATCTCAGATTTTTAGAATATATGTTAGTGAAACCTTTATTGTTCATGATGATACATTATGTCATGCCAGACTGGAGTTTCTGATCAGGCCTGATTGTAAAAAAAAATTCTGAGATTAACAATAATAAACAGTTTTTTTTCTTTTTATATAATCTTTCTTACTACAGTATCTAATTTCTGTTTTATTTGCAGGCCATTGATGAACCTAGCTTCTCTGTAGCATATGCTTACATGTGTAAGGAACTTGCAATGATGCAAGTTTCCGGTACCGATCCAGGAGACTCGTCTTCTGCTAACTTTAGGAAATTAATTATTACTCGGTGCCAGAGTGAATTTGAGAAAGATTCCGAAAATGAAAAACTCAGGATAACTAAAGCAAAGGAAATTGAAAAATGCACAGATCCTGAAAAACAAAAGGAGTTGCAAGCACTTTACGAAGAAGAAGAAAGGAGAATACGAATGAAATCTGTTGGTAACATTAGGTTCATTGGAGAACTTTTCAAGCAAGGAATGTTGACGAAGAAAATTATGCATGTCTGTATAAATCATCTGCTGCAAAACAGGGATGAGGAGAACTTAGAATGCTTATGTAAACTATTAACGACAATAGGAAAAAATTTGGAGACTAATGATGTAAGTTTTTCAAAAGTCGATAAAATTTTGTGCATTTATCGAACACCTGAACTTGTATGAAATTTTTATTTAAACATTACTTTTTTTTTTGTTTTTAGGACTTGAAAGAATATATTAAGCACCTTCAGAACATTGTAAATGAGAAAGGACCTAACAAAATAAGTTCCAGAGTTCGCTTCATGATCCAAGACGTTATCGACTTGAGGTTAAATAAATGGGTTCCTAGGAGAGATGATAGTAATCCTAAGACTATGGACCAAATTCAACGAGAGGCAGAAACAGAGCGATTAGACTCGCAAGTCAACGCTAATTTCAACTCTTCTCTCAACACTCCGCGAAAAGACGATCGAGGTGGTGACAGGAGAAGAAATCGTAAGTAATTTTATGTTTAAAAAGGAGAGAAAAAAGTTTAATTTGAAGGAAAAGTTTTATGGTTTCAAATATCTTATTTCAAAAAGTTTTTATTGGTAAGAATGATAAGGAACAATAAGATTATGATGATACCTAATGTCATGCCAGACTGGAGTTTCTGATCAAGCGTGATTGTACAAAAATATTCTGAGATTATCATATCAAAATAATAGTTAATTTTTGTTGGAATATCTTTAACGCAAGTATCCATTTGCAGGTGGAATGGGATCTTCTGAAGATAGTAGTGGCTGGATTCATACAGGCAAACCGAGAACTACCTACTCTGTTGAGACCTCGAAACTTAAAAATAAGCCTGTGAGTATTTGAGATTTTTAATTTAATCGATTTCTTCAATCAGGTGCAACAATTTGCAGTTTAAAATTGTTGAATTTTTAAGTCGAAATTGCAAATTAAAGTTATGTACCCGCAAAATAAAATCTTCTTGGAACTTTGATGTATTCCGCAGTTTTTTAATGTTTAATAAATTTCATTTACTGTTCTTACAGCCTTCTATGGACGACCTTCAGCTAGGAAGTAGGACTACATACATGTGGAATAAGAATGTTTCCATCGGAGTAAGCTTAAAGACTGTGACGCCTAACAAATATGCATGCTTAGAAAATATGTCCACGTTGGATCAGGACAAACGTCCTCAGTTGCCACTCAGTGGCTCGAGGTCGATCGGACCACGAGAATATGGAAGATCGACGGACTATAAATCCTCTTATGGTAAGTCAAGATCAGTATTCATTTTTCACAATGAAAAAATTTCGTTAAATGTTACTATAAATTAAATCTTCGATGATGAGAATCTTCTAACTGAAAATTCCTAAGGGAAATTTGTGTGGCTTAGCCAAAAGGATACTGAAAATCTTAATTTTTAACTAAATTCTTTTAGTCATGCTTTTCAGATTTATTAACAGATTCTTTTTATTTCACAGAAGGTAGGAGTTCGCGAAATGGTAGCCACCAACTAAGTAGTGGTTCCTCGAGTAGGGAAAGTTCTGTGCTTGATAGTGCGAGAAGTCAAAGCATTTCTATGCCCCCTCCGAGTAAACCTGCTCCACCGCCTACCCCTACTAGCAATATACCCGTAAAGTCTGAAGATGAACTCAAGAATGCAGTTAAGATGTTAGTCGAAGAATACGTCGCTGAGGGTAATGACGAAGTAAGTAACTTGGAAATGAACTAATTATCGTTTAGTTTTCTTAAAGAAGGTTATCGCACACTCCTTAGATCCATCTCTGATGTTCTTAAGAGATGCTTGAGTCATTGGTGTGCTAGAATACGCAAGACCTTCTTTTTGGTTCTGTATCTTTGTGCTGAAAATTCAGATTCGAACGTGCTGAGTTTTGTTCAAAGCACAAAGTAAACCATCGAGAGGACAAGCAAACATTAATCTTCAAATCCTATTATTTTAACCGTTTTTATGAATTGAATTGACAATATTTATTAATAAAATTAATTTTTTTTGCAGGAAATTTTATTAGAAGTCAAAGAAAACTTCGCAACCTCTCAGCTCCCAATGTTGGTGTGTGACATGATCAATGAGGTCATCGAGAAATCTAGCCAAGCCCGAGAACGGATATCGAAACTTCTGTCCTTCCTCCTCCTGAAAAAGGCAATTACCATCAATGACTTCCGGAAAGGGTAAGTGTTAATGTTATTTATTAAAGACTATTAGATTAATTTTTAATAATAGAATGAATACAATGATGAGAATTTTTGCTAATAAGAAAGGTATAAGATGCCCAACGTGCGTTTTAGCCAAAAGGATACTGATTTTACATTTAAAAATCACTATTTTTGTACTTTTAAAGGGAATTGCTATAATGTGCATTTTCTGTTTTAGATTTGGTGATATACTGGAATTTATTAATGATCTGATCATCGATATTCCTAAGATTTGGACTTACCTCGCCGACATTATGAGTAAGTATTATATAATTGACTTCGAATCATGTTTTGGATAATTTTTTTTTTTTTTTTGTATTTATTATGATGACAAAAAACTTGACCATAAAAATTATCCCATGCTGGTTTCAAAGCTCAACAGGCCTGATGATTCTTAAAAATTCAAAATTCATAGAATGAATCTTGACTTTTATTTTAATCAATTATTTTTTTAATCTTTAGCACACCTCGTAATTGACGGAACTCATCCGGTTTCGGAATTAAAGACTACTTTAGAAAACTTAAGGAATCAAGGACTGTCTGGAAAGTTAATTGGCGAATTATTCTCCAATATCTCTCGAATTAGTGGACCAAAGTTTGTTGCCGAAAAATGGAGCCAAAGTGGACTGCAGCTTAGCGACATTATTAACACGGAAAAAGAAAACGTTAATGAAATTGTAAAGAAATATGTAAGTACTGATTTTTGAAAATAATTTTGTTAGTAATTGTTTTCAAATTTTTAAATAAAAAATACAAAATATCAGATTTGGAAATTGAATGATGAGAACTTTTGCTAATAAGAAAGGTATAAGATACCCAACGTGCGTTTTAGCCAAAAGGATACTGATTATGAAAATAAATTCGTTAATTGTAGACTCCGTTTTATAATAAGAGAAATTAAGTTTCAATGAGTATTTTTTGTTAGCAGGAATTACAGTTCCTAACGGATGATTCCAAGAATTTGGATAGCAAATCAGTACTTAGCCTCGACGAAATCCACACTCATCTGAAGAAGATGATGAAGGAGCATAGCAGCTTCGACGAGATTTGTAATTGGATAACGGTACGATTTAAGAAATTAAAAATTTTATGAGATTTTTTGATTTTACGAATTATAAATTTATTAAATTTATTTATTAATTAATATTTCTAATTTGTTATTTTTGTCTTGCAGAGTAACGTTGAAAAAAGAATATATGAACCACAATGCATCAGAGTTCTAATGACTGCCATTTTAGAAGCATCTACTGGTTAGTATAATTATCTTTAGTTCAGATTTTAAGGTTTCAGAGATTAAAGTATTCCGCTCATTTAATTAGTCGCTTTATTAAATAAAAGTCTGCTAATTTTATGGTTTCCAGCAACAAAATTAAAAATTATTTCATTTTATTACGTATTTATTAAAATATGAAAAAGAAAGATTATTTTTTACAAAGACTAGCTCTCAATTTTCAATTTATTAAATGTTCATCTAAAATTATCGTAACTCTTATCAAAATTTTTTTTTTTTTTTTCGTTACAGTGTTTAGCAATCATAGGTATGAATTCAAACCAGACATTTTCCGAGACTTCCAATTGCTAATTCAGAGGTTCGTTGATGCAAGTGAAAAACTCGAGTTGGAGTGTCTTTTCGCTGTTCAGGCATTTGCGAACAAGCTGGAATTCCCATCTGGTAAGTTTCTAAAAAAGATCTATCTTTTTTTATTTTTACACTCCTAATTATAAATAAACAATCTAACTTTGTTCTTTCGTTTTGTAGGACTGCTCCTAAGCATTTTTGATAAACTATGTGAGGATAATATTATTTCCTTTGAGTCTTTCATCCAATGGGAGCAAAACGACTATGCGGCCGAACGTGAGGGAAAAGCCGTTGCTTTGAAAGCTTTGACATCCTTCTTCACGTCCTTGAAGGAGGCCGAGGAATACTCTGAAGAAGAGAGTACGACGTCGGGCACTAATGCCGTGAGAGATTAAAGCCAAGAAGTTCTACCAATTTTCGATGTAGAATTTAACTTGAATCTTGACACATGCAGCTCGTCGTCCGGACAGTGCGTTGACGCAATTCAAAGTGCTAAAGACTTAAAAATTTGTACCAAGACTCAATATATAACATTTACTTGAACTTGAACTCTGAGAAGTGTGGCCAAATTGCAGTTGTTTTTTTTTTTTTTTTTTTTTTTTTTTTTTTTTTTTTTTTTTTGAAAACGGATTATCTTAAAAGACAGTGAAGTAATAGTGGTCGTGCAGAGGTGTGTATTATAGCTTAGGACAAAAAGCCGACGGCGCAATCGTGGCTACACAAAGCGGATACATTCGATTTTCGTATTTGCGATACGCTATACATAATGAAGTTAAAATATTAATTATTAATTATGATGATTAATATTTGCAAGATAATTATTATATATACTTGATTAAAAAGGTTTAAAGTTTAAATAAAGAATGGAAAAACAAACAAAAACTTCAGAATGATATCGTCATTTTATGATTTACGAAATGCCTTCGCGGCTTTCCATCCGTTCTCGAAACTCGCGTTTATTACAATTGATAAATTTCAGAGCCGCGGACGCATTTCTGTTGTGGAACGATATCGCACATCGACGGAAATACTTGCTACGTAAAACATAGATATACCGAGAAAAAATATCGCGCAAGTGCATCCACGCAGTTAAAGCAAAACGAAAATTGCTGTAAAAAAAGAAAAAAAGAAAAAAAAAAAAAAGAAAAAAAAGGATCACGTTCTTTACACGCGCATACACGAAACTGAAGATAAACATTGATAACCAAGTCTGAGAGCGTTGGTTCTTCCTACTACTGTAACGATAAAATATATAACAGAATTAAATATTTATAACTATGCGAATATGATCTTATGATAAATCGTAATCTAAGAGAGCGCTCGTGATTTTGCGGATAGAAAGATTAAAATAAGAAGACGTAAAATAGGGAGGACGAGAAAACCCTTGCGACCGCGTAATTTTTCTTTTCTCTATTCGCAGTCGCTTTAAAAGGCCCTACTATTTTTAAAAAAAAGAGTTATTTATAATCACTGAAAGAAAAAGTCGTAAAGCGTGAATATATTGAATGCCTGCGTAAATATACGTGAGGGAAATTTTTTTTAGCGAGTTTAGCTTCCTTGCAGTGGAACCAACTTTTGCTGGATAATATTAATAACTCGCTGATACCGTGTTCACATGTAAATAAGCTGCATCGCAGCGAAACTTTCAACTATAAGTGCTCATCACTGCAGTGCCGAACTGTCTAGAGATTGTTAAATAAAAGTAATTCTATTCTTCTCAGTATCGTTAAATATCTTGTTAGGACGGGTATGCGTGCAGAGAAAAAGAAATACCCGACTCTCAGGAATCGGCAGCTTATTTCCGTGTAAACTTGGCCCGAATTTGTACAAGTGCGTGTGGAGAATGAATTCCTCGAAGCGTGTTTTGAGAAGAAGTTTAGATTCTAGAATATTTTTCAACGAATTTCTTTCACAAAGTTTTAGTTTGTTTTACAGAATCGTTACAATGGTAATCGAATATATCTCCTGTATTTTAAAAGTTCATTATAAGGAGTTATAATATTATATTCATTATTATTATTATTATTATTATTATTATTATTATTATTATTACTATTACTATTACAGATTATGATTATGATAGATTATTGATGCTGAATTTTTTTTCGGTGACTAAGTGTTTCGCAGAGAGAAAGGACCTATGAGAAATTAATCTTAAATGATTTGTGTCCTTGAACAGGCGCATTTCGTTGAAAAATACGGAATGCACTATTCGACAAAATGTGCTCTCGAAGATTGATAGATAATTGAAATTATAATAATTTATATGTGGATAAAAATCTTGTTGAGACATTGTGGATAGGAGAAATAGTGAGTGGAGACGGTTGTTGTTGTAAATACTGATTAAACAATGTAAGTGGCAGGAATAGATAATGAAAACTGTTTGAAACCCTGTGATCGCTTTCACGGGTACGCATATAAAAAAACGCGTCTCTACGGATTGCATGTATGTGCATACATATACATTTATAAACGGATGTGTATATTGCATATGTATATTAATATAAATATATATATATATGTATATATATGTATACATATATGTATATAAAATAACCTTAAGGATTCAGAGAAACAAACCACACATATACACACGCGTACACTTATATATAAATCATATCTATATAAAAAAAATAAAAAAAACGAACTCGAATACAGTCTTCTTGAATCATTCCCAATATTATCTTTCCAAACAAATTTTCCTAAATATATGGGAAAATTTTTCCTAATAAATTCTCATCAATTTTCAAATTTTAATAGTCTTCTTTAATTTTATCAATAGCATCTGAGTACTCCATATTTTTCTAGTTTAATGCGCTTTTTTTTTACAAAAAAAAAATAAATGTACATTTTATATATTTTTTATATGTTTACTCGCAACATTTGATTTTTAAATAACTATTTTTATAAGTTAAGTGTAGAAACGGATTTTCCAATATTCATATTTATGATGATACAAAATGTCTTTCTGTTTAAACTCTATTGTGATTTCACAACAAAATAAATGTAAAAGATAAAGACGAAAATGAATCGCTGATCACAGAAAGTGTTCCACATTATTTTCAGTTATCTGACATGAAAAAAACGTCAGATTTCGTAGTACTGTTATTCTTGCTCAATTTAATGTAGGGTTTTTCTTTGTTTCTTGTTTGAATGTAATGAATTTAATTTTATAAATAGCGCTTATGAATTATATTTTCACAAATGAGCTAATAAATAACACGGAAAGTCTGTATAAAAATGAAAAGAAAACACGTTTCACTGAACTTTGAAAATAGGTTTTGGATAGCTAATGGTACAGGACGCGGATAAAATTACTGACAAAACAAAAAGATCAAACAAGTCAATAAGACGAGTCTTCTTCCTCATAAAGTAATATACCTTCCAGATAAGATAAAAGGTGAAAACCCTCTCGGAATTAATCGTTTGCATATGAGGCAGTAATCAAACTTTAATATGTAAACATAAATACATAATTTAATGTTGTTTTAAAGAAAAATATACATACTTTGAAATTTAAACCTTAAAAATGTATAATAAATAATTCTAGAGGATTTAATTTAAAAGGCCAGCTATAACTCAGTAATTATCAGAGGCGACCTTTAGTTATCAAACTTCATTGTCAGGTCATTAAATTTTGATAGAATGATATATCTATGCCATATTATTAAGAAAGTAGTATAATTAGTTATTATTATAATATTAATATTATAATAATACTCAAAAGCATAAAAAAGTAAATAGTCAAAGAATATTATCAATTAAATTTGAAAATTATTATTAGGAATTGAAATAATTCTATATGAAAAATCAATTGGTATTTTTGCAACTATCACCTGCAATTAAATATAATTTATGGCAATGCTAAACGGAAACATGCATGTTTTCGTTGTTGACAATGTAAATTCTGTATGCGAAATGTCGCAATTTATTGTTGGAATTGTGGCTTAACACCTGATTTTCCCTGAAACAAAGGATTGAAAACTTTTCTTCTTTGTTTCTTTAAATTTACTGAAATATTTGAATAAATAGAAACAAAAATTCGAAAAAAATTTCAATGTCCTTTTTTTCGAAAATGTCTAAAAAGCGCTTCTTGATGTTTTGGCTAAATAGTATTAAAAACATATATGAATCAATAAAAAAACAACTCGGGGTCTCTTCTTGTAAGGTGAATTGCATTAATATTAATTATTAGCAGAAAACTGCAAATTAATTATTTATTAGTATCTGATGCCAATAATAATCACTCCTAAGAATTAATTTCCTGAGGGGTTCCCGAATCACACCATTCACTCTAATGCATTTGATAAGGCACGAAACGTTTATGTATATAAATGATGGGTTGAGCACTTGAAGAACATTCATTGAACAGGTGTGATTTGAAAAAGTCTCAACATTATAAAAAATTTGTTCAAAATATTTAAAAATTATGATGAAGGTGTGCGTTTCCTTGTTTATAATTGCTTCGGCAATCATCTGCGCATCTGGTAAGCGAACTTTATTCAAATATTTGGATTAATCATTTTTAAATCCAAAAATCTTTTTATACAATGATGATAAGCAGTATAGTGTTAAAAATCGTTCCGATTAAATTTTTTATCAATGTAGAAGAATGGAATGGAAGTATAAGAAATATTTTTAAAAAATTAAATCAGGAGAAAGTATTCTTTAAACAATCTGAATATTTTTATTTATTTGATACTATATATATGTAAAGTTTCATTTTTAGCAAATTTTTTTGTCTGACCAACAAGAAAATTGAGATCAACAGTTAGCAGTTCATCAGTTTATATAAAATTTATTCGTAGATTAACTGTGTTTTTAATTTTATGTTATTTACAGGAAATGAAAGCACTAGCAAAGTATGCAAACCAAAATCACACTTTAAAATCTCATGCAATGATTGCATTTGCTCAGATGATGGTACTAAATTTTTTTGTACTAAAAAAGGATGTCCGAAACCTGTAAAACCATGGGGCCGTATGTATAATATATTCTTTCAAAAAACTGAAAATTGTTCAATTGTTAACAGAAACTAAAACAATAAATTGTTAATGAATTTTTTTACTGAAAGGTATAACTGAAAACTTAAGTGTCGACTATAATAATAAGAGAGATATAATTTCTTTTTAACGAAATTGACTTTACTTTATTTATAAACGAACAGAAAACTGGGGATCCAAGAAAGTTCTAAGATTGTATTGTTTTTTCAGCACTCTATATTTCCGGAACTCCTTGTACTCCAAATAAACCTTTTTACAGTGAATGTAATCGATGCATCTGTGGACGTAATGGAAGGAGTGCAGTATGCACATTAATTGCTTGCGACGGTCTTAAACCGGTTCCAAAAACTGAAAACTCTCAAATTTAAATTTCGAAACAACGCACTGTATTTTCATTTGTTTTTGAATGACTATTGTTCATGATTTATGGATTTATTTAAAATACGGAAGATATCGATATAAAAACATTCTAACATAAAAAATGTTGTAGGAAAAAAGTTTAATAAAAATTTTTAAAAAATGGTGTAGTTTTGTGGAATTGGAATTCACTTTAATTTGAATTATTAGAATGTCGATCTCCTACGACGAAGATGATTCTGGGTAAATACAAAAATAAGCGAAAATCAGGCAAGACGCAGCAAAAGCTCAGAAAGCACAAAGACGAAGCCAACAGAGTAATGTACTTTAGATGCATAAAGCCTCGAGGAAGATTTTTACGTCGAGCGAGCCAAGGTTTCCTGGTTTCCATGATGAAAATTGAAAAGCGCGGAAATAATTGCCCAAGACTTTTGCTTCACGTGTCAACGTTTTGCTTAAACGTGCCTAAATGACATACAATAATGAAATTACGCTTGAATTTATATTTTGTACTTTCTATATTTCCTAAATTCTATTTTTATATAAGATCCACCGTTTTTGCAAAAATTAATAAATCAAAAAATCTACGTACTTCTGTAGCTGTTCTCATATATGAATAATGGAAAAAAGTTTGGTTTTTTATGGTAATTTAAAAATTGCAGGAGCTGCTGTTGGTCCGGCCGTTTACTCTTCGAAAAAAAAGGCGTCATCGAAGAATTCCGTACAGTCGCTATTTTGTTTTGTATCGCTTTGGAAAAATTAGTTTTTGTAGAACATTAGTTGTACAATAAAGACCTTTTTTCAGAATTTTGATTTATTTCAATGTTCCGCTGAAAAAGATTCCCAAAATATGCTTATTTTTTTCGCCACTAGTGGCATAACGTAACATAACCTCTCAATTGACGAATAGCTCTTCATGTATTATGCTCTCCTAATCCAATCCCCTGGCTTCTGCACCAGAAAACGGTCTCTCCGTTAAAGAATAAACTCGAATAAGCACGAAAATTCAGCCTGATGTATCAGGAGAACATGATGCGTGAGGAGGTAGTCGATAGCTTCGAACTCAACTGCGCATGCGCCGCGTTCGGGTTCTGATTGGTTGTTTTTCTCGCGGGAAATTTAAATTTATCTTTAAAAATTTTGACTGTGAATACCTCCTCGCTCATCATATGCTCCTGATCCAATCCCCTGCCTTCTGTGCCAGAAAACGGTCCCTCTATTGAAGAATAAACTCGAATAAACACGAAAATTCAGTCTGGGGTATCAGGAGAACATGACGCGCGAGGAGGTAGTCCATAGCTCAGTACTCGATTGCGCATGCGTCGCACTCGGCATCTGATTGGTTGTTTTTCGCGCGAAATTCAAATGTGTTTAATATTTTAAGCTACGAATACCTCCTCGCGCATCATGTTCTCCTGATACAATCGCCTGGTCTCTGCACTTTAGCTTTGCTATTCAATAAACGCAAACACTGCTTTTAATGTTAGTTTTCAGCTTTTTAAGTTTTTTTAAGTCTGTATAAAAGGGAATTTCGTATATGATGTAACAATCCAAAAGGATGTAGTGTGGAGGTGAGGAAAAAATAAATAAGCGTATGTACTCACATACAAAACGTTGTTTATTTATTCTTAGTAACAAAATAATATGAATAAATTCCATACAATCGGTGGAGTGCATATGAGGTTATGTAAGGTTATGTGTGCTTCTATAACAAGTCCACGCATCTTGTTCATGTATTTTACCTGTTTTCTTCATTTTCTTTTTTTCTCATTTATTTAATTTATGTAAAAAAAAACCTCCAGTGACGCATCATTGCACAATCCTGCTCTCAACTTCCGCAAAACGTCTGGATAAATAATTTGATAGTGTTCTATCTTTGTTTGAGAAAATAATTTGATAACGTTCCAATTTTGCTTTCAAGTTCAAATCTTTATAAGTGATTGATAAATTATTCTTGAACAGATAATTAATTCAACTATCAATCTTAACAATTTTAATTTATTATTTAATTATTTGGCTAAAGGAGTTAAGAAATTTAACCACTAGAATCGTTAAAAAAATGATTTTAAGACTCCTAATTAAATGTAAACCATCCTCTAAAATCAAAATTAAATGAAAAATTAAAATTAAATGAAAATAATGAGAGTAAAGTGTATACTTCGAAATTTTAAACACTTTAGGCCCAGAATTAAATATTGGCTAAATGTGGCAAAAAGTGCTGCTAGTTTTTACAATTTTGAAATTACGTTGATATATCTCAAATCGAAATAATAGACAAATATTGTTATAAAATGTACAGTTATGTTTACAAGCCTTTGTCGAAATCAGGCCGTTCCAAAGCTTTTTGGGCGTGTTGCAAGCTAGTGGTATAGTGCAATAATATAACGCTTAGCGCTTGTACCTAAAGTAAGACAGAATCTTTGATCGTCAAGGTCAAGTTGCGGTGGGTCAGGTACGATATTGGATTTCATGGATACATTGATCGGAATTTCCTTTTTCTGAACAAACTTCTTTATATCCCACACACGAGACTTTGACGTCAATGGAAAAAATAAACCAGCTCGACAATACATAATATTAGATTTGATTCATTTTCTGGAATTCCCTGTAAACCATTATTATGTAGACTATAGGAATCGAAATTCATGAATAAATGTTTAATTTATTGAATCTGTTATATTTTAGGAGTTGGTCAATATTTTACAGATACTATAAATCGAATAAAATATGTACTTATTGTATTAATATTTTATTCGTGTTTTATAAGTGCTGATTTTAAAATAACAAAGCTTGTGTAGGGCATTTTTATCAAGCTTCATTAGTTTCCCAAAATAATTGTCAAAGTCCAGTAATAATTTAAATGGACATGTGACCTTTCAGAGTATCCCACTGATGCTCTCATTTTTTTCGTATCTCAAATGATATAAGCAGAATTTATTGTCTTATAATCTTCTGAATTAAAAAAAAGAAGTATTTTTATATATATTTTTAGACAGAATTCTCATCAAAATTTTCTGCTTATTGCATTTCTCTATTTAGAAATGTAGGTGAAGGTTTACTACCTTTTTATTGATATAAATGATAATTTCTTAATTTTCTCAAGTTTTACAGTGAACACTGAATATCACTTTCGTAATACTTTCTAGAGTGTTGGTTTTAGTTTAAGGTCGTATAAATTGTGGAGGGTCAGGTGCGATGATAAATTGGATAAATTTCAAGGACACATTTCGCGGAATTTCTTTTAATTCTATTCAAGTTCACAAAAGATGTCAAATGTCAGTTTTTACGTGATTGGAAAATTAATAGATAATTGTCATTAAAATTTGTTTCTTTCCTTGGAATTGTTTATACTTCTGATTAAATGTTTTCTCTAAGTGAAAACAAAATAATTTCAAACTTAAATTTCCGATCACTCTCGAACCAATTGTAATATAACCAAAAGATAAGCAATGAGCCAATACTTATATTTCTTGGGAAGGATCGAGACTCTTTGGGCTTTCCCAGATTTCGGTTCTTATAGACATTTCGACGTTAAGTGGTGATAACAAGGCCAAGACGCTTGTATTTATAACAGAGAACTTTTGGTCCAGAATCATTCATCAAGCGTCAGTCGAAGAAAGAAGAGTTTCAGATTTTTTTTTTATCTATTTTAAAAAATGAAGACCTATATCGCTCTATTTTTCGTCGCATTAACGGTTCTACAATGCAGTTCCGGTGAGTGCATTTATTTTGCTAAATAAAAGTCATTTGATTTTTTATTATACTTTACTATTATCACTTACACAAGTAATACTCTAATTTTTCATTATTCAAAACAGTACATTTTTTTCAAATCATTTATTTATATCAACAATATGAGTTTCATTTAAAATAGAAGTATGATTTATATTAAAATGAATTTAAATCAAACAAATTTTGTATTATTTCATTTTATTGCACTATATTTTGTCAATTAATTTGCAGCCTTAGATTTTAATTTGAAATATATCAGCACAAAGTATATATTAATCTATAATTTTATATTTTCAGCACCAGCATCTGATTCCGTGGAGTCCAAGGAATCTGGTTAGTTAAAAAATTGTATTTTTAAATAAATAGTTAAATGTTACATGAAAATCGTTCTAAAGTACAATTAAAATATTGTGTGCTGTTATTTATTCACAAATAGTGAATATTAATGAATTATTAATGAACTATTAATTGATGTACATTTAATATTAAATTGCAGGTCAAGAGAAAGCAGCCGAAAGAACAAGGATAGTGTGTGAGCCAGAAACAGTTTTCAAAGTTTTTTGTAACACTTGCCATTGCGATAAAGACGGTACTGCAATGGCCTGTACCAGAAAAGCGTGCAATGAAGAAATGTTTAATGAAGATGGATCTCTTAAAGATCCACAGCCAACAATGGAAGTAGCTGTTGTAGATGAAAATGCATCAGGTAAAGAATAATAAAATTTAATAAACTTACTTTGTTCGTTAGAACCAGTCTTTTAAACTCTAAGCTTGCAAAGTTATACTGCAAAATTGTATAACAATTCCGTGAATATAACTTGTTTATAAAGATTCATTATATTATACTAATTTTTTTCTTATATTTTTTAAATAAAGATAATTCATCCGAAGAAAAGAAGATTATTTGTGAGCCAGGCACCGGTTTCAGAAAAGAGTGCAACCACTGTTCTTGTGCTAAAGACGGTACCGGATATGCTTGTACCCGGATGGCATGTCCACCAGGAGTCTATAATGATGATGGATCTCTTAAAGTACAAGAATCAACTTCAAATGTTGATGTCATAATTGAAGATGCAAGCTCAGGTATAAATTAATCAAATATATATTAAAACTATATTCAGGAATTGAGCAGAATGAAGTGAGACGTTCAATTCTTCAATTCAATGCTTAATAGAGTGAATAAAAAATTACTCAATAAAGTAACTTATTCAAGTTCTTAAAATATGGTCTGATTAAAGTATTTCATGTTCTCTTTTGGTTTTTGTTCGTTTTATATTTATTTCCAGCTATCTTTAATTTTGTATTCTTACAGACTCCATTATTGTAGAATCTACTTCTGAATCCACTTCCGACGTTACGACTGAAATTGCGACCGAAGTTGCAACTGAAGGTGCGACCGAAGTTCCTTCCACGATCCCAAAAATTCAATGGGGACGTAAGTAAATCAAAATCTTTGTTTTGAGTACAGAAAACGTAGTTATTACAGATATAGATAAAATATTGATTCATATCTGTGATACATTTTCATCAAATCACGTGTTTCTAATTATGAAAATACTCTTATCAAAGTTCAAACTAACTAGGGCGTAAGATGGCCTTATATAGAATATCATAACTGATAATTTTTTTCTAGCTACTTCCATATTCCCAAATTTATTAATCTGTAAAAGAAATACTTCCTACAAGATTAATGATTTTATTATTGACTTTCTTATTTTTCAGCACTTTACGAGCAGGGAACTCCATGCCCTGATAAAATTTTCTACAGTGAATGTAATCAGTGCTTTTGTATGAAAAATGGAAAAACTGCAGGCTGTACACTTATGTTGTGCGATGGGCTCCGCAAAATTTATGAAATGCAGAATAAAGATGCTGTGCAAGTAGCTTAAGTCTTAATTAATTAGGGCGATTCCAAAATTGTGCAACGTACAAATTACAAATACCAATTAATTTAGATATTAGAAGATAAATATTTTATTTAGAAAATAAAAAATTTTTAGAAAAAATTATCGCGAATTTTTATTTAGGCATCATAAATGATGTCACACTTTTTTACTGGGAAGAGGGGGTCCTGTTGAACGTTATGGGGGGGGGGTCATTTTCAAGATACCAAGAAAGGTTTTTTTTGCATAAAACATCATATTTAGAAGAGTAACCAAGTTTGATTTAATACTGAATGTTACTATTAACAGTAATAGACTTTTCTATATCTATTATCTATTCAAATATTTTTAATAACTGACATCAATATGATACCGAAAAATAAAAAATAAGGAAGAAACTAAAAAATGCCTGTACGTGGCTAAAACAATATAAAAAAAAATTGACTTAAAGAGCCTTTAAATTATTCATTTTTGCAACCCTTAAGTAATAAAATTTCAACAGTTTTTAAAAGTTTATAGATATATGGTATAACAATTGGATACCTGAAAGAATAAAATTTTCTTTAAATCGAATAAAAATCCCAGGATATTAACATTAACAATAGTGATTTCACTACCTAAGGGTTGCTCATAAATTTGCTAATAAAAACTTGCTTAAAAGATATTCAAAAAATAGTTACTTTTCAGAACGAGATTCATCTTTCAAAGAAAAATTAAAATCCTTGGATTCACTACTCCAAAATCTGAAAAGAAGATTAATTTTACGTAAAATAATTGATAAAAATAAGCAAAATAATGCAGAGGTAAAATATTTCCAGATAAAAAGCAGTTTTTAAAAGCTAGAGTATTTCATTTGAGAAATTTGCCTTTTAATATTCATACCTCGTCAATCTCTTGATTTTTTGATGGAGAAGCTTCTATTTCTTCAATCAACATTTGATTTGGATTCAATCTTTGTACAACATCAATTGCTAAATGATATAAAATATAAGCGCAGATCAAAATGAGAGTACAGTTTACGATAGCTTCGGTTTTTCTTTCCTCAAAAGCTGACTCCATTCTTTTCCATGAACAACTCGATCTTTGATGCTAAATAATATCACAGATTAATTATGTATATGACATTTTCAAGCAATAAATAAAAAGTAAATGTTGAAAAAGAATATCGATCGGACATTTTCAAGAAATAAATATTTTAACTACCTTTTTTCGTTTGTACAAGTTCCTTAATCTTATTTTCAAATCCTCATTTTCTTGCTGAGACTGGTAAAGCATATACATCAATTCCCAATTATTTTCTCTATATTCCTTTAGTTCAATTAATAATTTATTTAATTGGGATCGACGATGCTTTTCCATTTCCTGAACTTTCGCAGCTGTCATGGCCAAAGACAATTCCACAGACTTTGTATTCTCTTGATTGAAAACTTCTTGCTCTTCCAGCTTGTCGTCTATTTTCTGTTTAAAACCAAAGTACCGTATTTTGATAAATTAGCAATAAAAAATACTTTATAATATAAATTTATATATGATTTCAAAGAGAGAAAAATTTAACAAAACATATGTTATCTTGGAATTTACGTACCCTTTCTAGATTTTGCTTTTGCATCCACATGCGAGCGAGTTTCCTTTTGCGAATATCCACTACATCTATTTCGTTCATATCCTTCTGCAGCTCCTGGATGCATTTACTTTTTAAATTATCCCTAGATGTACTCGGTCTATTGAAAACTTCATTGCTTTGCTGATAATCTTCGTGCGTTTGTTGAATCTTAATAATTAAATAAAATAAAATTAAGTAAATAAACTAGATAAAGGATTTCGCGAAAAAATTACTATACTGATAAAATAGCTAGTAAACAATAATTCTTAAAAAACTGATTCTTATTCATTTAGATACAGAATGAGTAAACGAGAAGTATTATAATTAGGGGAATAATATTCATTTTTTAAATAATTACCAAGTCTACAAGCAATTCATGACGACTCTTTACACAATTATCTGGATTATTATTCGAGTCGCAGGTTGGGACATTTATTTTTTGATATTTTTTTTTAATTGGTTGCTCATCAGTCTGAGGCAACTGTTTGCGTTTGTAACACTTTTTTTGGGGTCCCATTTGGCTACCTAAAATGATTAAATAATTTTATTCAATGTATTTTCTAAATTGCTAATTTTTATCAATAAAAACAATTAACTTTCACTTAGTTGGAAAAGAAAGTAAAAAAAATCTCCTCGAAATGACACGTGGAGATTATACATTTATTCTAAGTCTTTTTATATGACCTTAAATGGGTATAAAGTAGTGAAATATGATTTGAAGTGATTCTATTTATCTTATGGTCCAAATTTTAGTTAATCTGAATTCAACTTCATTCATAAAACAACCAAACTTACCAGATTTGCGTTGCGATAAAAATAATATTTACTGTCATTGAAATGTCATGGCGACGTGCGATTCACCTGACCCCAAGCAAGTGCTTCCAGATTCGAACTAAAATGAGGATTATATATATCTGTAAGTATATCTTACACATACACATCTATCTCGATTCTAAATATATACCCGGTTGCCTATAAATTAGATCCTTTGAATAAATAATACATTTCTTTCAAGTTTCATTAAATTATGAGACACTTGAATTAGAAAAAAATATTTAGGGTTGGCAATAAGTAGTACAATGAAAATTAAAACAATTGATTTCAAGAATAAGTACCTAATTTTAAATTCAAACATTCATTAAAGCTTTTTTCAATATTTTTTTATTAAAAATCAAAATGTTACAAATAAATTATAATTACAGTGTTTAATCCTATAAATAATAAGACATAATACTCGATGATCACACATAAAAATTTTGCATTTTGCATTCGTAAATTCATATAACTATAATACTTGTAATATAGAGTTTCAAAATAATGATAATTAGAGAAACTTAATTTATTTGAGATTATCACAGCTATTATACCAATTAGTGAACAACATTTTATAAAAAGACCTTTCTGACAAAAAATGAACATTAGCAATATAAAGAAAAAACGTTAAAAAAAATCCTTATCGGAAAGAGAATGATCCTCCTGCTATATCGAATTTAAAATATTCTGCAACTCTTCTAATGTCTTGCCTTTGGTCTCAGGCATTATCCTAAACGCAAAAATTGCTCCCAAAAAGCAACATACACTATACATCCAAAAACTAGCATAAATCCCCCCATTGTCTCTTATCAGAGGAAAAATCAGTTCCGTTATAAAAGATGCAAATGAGCTTGCGACAAATATGCAAGTTACTGCAGATTTCTTAACACTAACAGGGAATATTTCTCCCAGAAGAATTAAAGGTATAGGACTCATTCCTGAAGCAGCTGAAATATCATAGGTAATCACACCCACCAGTGGAAGCCAAGAAATAAAGGAAACCTCAATTTTCAGATAATCTCTGACGAAAAAATATGAACCAACAATTGCCAAAGCAGTGGCACTAGTCATTCCAGATATTAGAAAAAGGAGTCTTCTACCTGCGCGTTCAACTAATTGAGTAACAGCCAATCCTGTTAATATTTTGACTGCCCCTAATACCATGTAAGAATTGCCAGGTGACAAGACTGACCCACTGTCCTTAAAAATTTGTTGGGCATAAGCGACCATCGCTACGCTTCCGGAAAATACTGATGTTAATTGAGCAGAAATCACAATTAAAAATGCTCGTCGATTACTATCAGTGCTAAATAATTTGATGAGGTTCAAGCCACCAGAACTCTCGTCTTCTTCAAGACCCTTTTTTATTCTATCGATTTCTGTCTGTACCGATTCGCGATGTTTCAAACCTCTCAATCTCATCAAGCTCTTTTCAGCGTCTTCATCTCGACCTCGCATTAGATAAAAGTACGGAGATTCTGGCATGAAAGAGAATGTAATGAAGAAGATGATAGGAAATACAAGCAGAATCTTGTTCATAGTTTCATAGCTGAGGTACGTTGCTAGAGAAGCTGTAAGGAGAATTCCTACATCAGCAGATGTTACTTGAAATATGCCTAACATTCCTCTGATCCTTTTATCAGTTATTTCTCCAATGTAAACGGATGTTATACAGACGCAAGCACCAGTGCCAATTCCTGCAAGGATTCTTGCACTATATAACGTGAATATATTTTCAGCAAAGATAATCATGATAAATGATATTATTTGTGGCATCGCATAGAGGAGCATTGTCAATTTTCGTCCTATTTGGTCCATGAAGATTGGAACAGTTAAGTATCCAATAATAGAGCCTATGCTCATTATGGAGGTAACAGTTCCGACTTCCGCTTTGGTTACTGGAATGTTTGTATTGTTGCTTTCCAAAAATTCGATTGCCGGTGAACTCCATGCCGCACAAGCTCCCAAAGTCACAATAGAAATGCAGCCTGAAAAATTTTAGAAATTCAATTACAATTATTCCGAAAATTTTAGATTCAAAGCAGTTGTCATGGGACTTTATCATGGAGCAAAAACAACCGCGTTTAAAATTGTAATGATTTTCTTATTTAAGAAAACATTCTTTATTTTCTTATTTATTAAGAACCCCATTTTTGAACAGGGAATTAATTTTTTTTTTATTTGAAAAAATGTAACAGATGATTTTTCTGATTTTCACTAAATGGAAGCTTTTTTGTGCTTGTCCCTCAAATGAAAGAAAGTTTGGATGTTTGAAATAAACATTAATTTTCTTAATTAATCTACTCACAACTAATAGTTGCCAAAAATTGCACGATCCAACCACCTCCACGAAGTAAATTTTTTTTTTCATTGTCTCGACATTCAGAGTTGTTTCTTCTCAAACAGGACATCCTACTGAAATTAATAAATATTAAGTTTTATTATTAAATTAAATAGTTCTTGAATAGCTAATTAAAATTATAAGTCATAGAAGGTACCTGGCAGACAATTTATAATTGTCTGCAATAGAAGGTTGCATTTTCTTAAATTGGCATTCCTTATACGCTTGAAAATGTTTTTTGATTCTGATAAGTCACGGAAGTGAAAATTTAAGTTATCTGTAACTCATCAGTATAAGGTAATCAAGATAAGATAATTATCTAATCTTCAATTGCCTTTCAACAATATGTATAAGTCAATTGATGTCCCATAAAAATTTGTAAATGTTAATTGCTTTCATAGAATATTCTTAGGTATATACATATAATTGAAACTAACGTTAAAATACTTACAAACATGTATTTTAATATATGTACTTAACTATAAGAGATTTTCAAGATTTGAATGCATTTTTATACTCGTATAATTAATTTGGTACTTCATTATACTAACATTCGAAAATTTAATCGTCTTTTCCGAGAAAACAAAACACAGAAAAAAGAGTATAGTTTAATTTTTATCATTATTAAAAACTTTATACTCGACTTGCTTTGACAAGAAGATACGTGTTAATGAATACACAATATATATATGAATACAATGAGTGTATAATGTTCCTTATGTAATAATTAATAATAGATAACATTACCTCGAAACTTTTCGGATAAGAATTTTCTCTTTCAAAAATGTGTGTTTAAAACATTTATAACTTTACATTGTATAAAGTTATAGCAGACATAAAACATTTTTTTAACTTCTTTACAAAACCAACATTTTTAACTAAATATTCAAAACGTTTTTTTATTGTATTTTTGAAATGTTTGGAATGATTGAATAATTCTAAAAGTCAAGCATTTGAATTCAAGACTCAAATCTATTTGGATTTTACTAAGTGTAGAAAAAATGTATTTAAAAAATTGAAAAACCATAAATGAAATATTTCACTATTTGAATAATATGTGATTAAAAAATACTTTGATACAGAACAATATTTTTTATTATGTCGTAGTTAATTTCTGAGCATAAGACCTAGAATAAAAGTATTATAGTATATATTGGATATAGTGTTATGTGATATCCTACAGCAGAGCTATATAGTTTTATATTTCATTTTATAAACATAACTGATTAAGCAAACTGTAATACAAACAAGAACAGGAAATGAAGATAGAAAGAATAGAAAGTGAACACTTGGATTTTTTTTACTATTAAAAAGATTGCAGGAATTATTAATATTATTATAGGGAATTCTTAAAATTTGTAAAAATCCATTTTTCTATAATATATACAGCAGTATACATATCTCAAGTAATTTTCAGAAAAAAATTCTAAAAAAGTTTTCGAAATTTTCCTTGACTTTCAAGTTGAGAGTCAAGGAAAATTTCGAAATCTTTTTTAGAATTTTTTTCTGAAAATTACTGATTACTGATTCTGAAAATTTTTTCTGAAAAAAGTTTTAGAACTTTTCTCTGAAAAGTATTTCAGATTTTAAAAAACGTTAATGAAGTATTTTGAAAACTATCCTATCCAATTATTTATAATTCAAATTAAATTATTACCAATTAATATAGTAAATTATTAAATTAATATACAAAAATTCTAATTACTTACTTTAGGGACTCAATAATTCTCGAACACAAATCACAAGAACGAAAGGAAAGATTAAAATGCTTCTAACTCAAGGCACTGACAGTTGTGTACTAAACCACTCACCACTTTAATCATTAGAGAGTTAATCTGAATATTCTGAATACACTCAGAATATTTTATGAGATCAATTACAAATAAAAAATGGTAATATAAAATAATATTAAAAAAAAAATAAAAATTCGTACTTTAAAAGTTATTTAAAAACGTATTGTTAATAATTTATTTCAAAATTGGCGCGTATTTGTTCCTCTGTTGGCAAAATTGCGAACTACTGCGTTTATTCGATTAATCGATTTATTTTCATTATTTTTTTGCGGTCAACATCATACATAACCTCAATCGCAGCTCCAAAAGTTTACCCGTTAAAAAATTAAATTTATATTGTTGTATCAATTGGTCATCTTTGTAGAATAGTGCGCAAGAATAAACAATGATCCAAATAATAGAGAAAATATCCAGTTTCCTGCACTACTGGTATTTCAGATACATGCTCGTTACAGAGCTGTACATGGTGGAAAAATGGGAAAGATATTTTGTCAGTATCCTTTTTTGAATTATTATCAATTATTATTATTTTAATTATAATAAGTTTATAATATTAAAGATTAGTTCATGTAGTCTGTATAACTGATATAACTCTACAATTATGAACGTAAGAAATCATTAATTAATGGATAATACATTAGATTTTCAAGAAATTCCATTATAATGAGTAATTTTGGAAAATAATAAGAATGTCGTAGCGCAAAATTGATAGAGAATTGCTATATAACCATTTTAAAACTACATTTTTAATCCACACTACAGATTTTAAGGGTAAGTTAGAACCAGACCAGTAAATGAGTTTAAATAAAATGTTATCATGAGTTGTTATGTCCTGTTATGGACGTAACAAAAGACAGTATAACAGTAGTATAACATAGAGATCCTTTAA
>JAUESH010000020.1:20176728-20188849 GCA_032275165.1 Synergus magnus | reverse complement strand
AATTTTAGGGGACTTAAAAAGATTTCATTGAGTTTCAAAAGATTTAAAGTGATATTATGCGAAATTTTTTAAAATTTTAATAGCATTATTATTCAAAGTTTATTCGCATTTTTAATACTTTTTTGCCTGGGAAAAGTCAGGGAAATGTCAGGGAAATTGAAAAATTGAATCTTGTGACCACCCTGCCAAGGCAGAACCAAAAAAAAATATAAAATGTTATTTTAAGTGGAAAATATGTTGAAAATCTATTTAAGAAGGAAAATGCAAAATGGTTTTCTTCTTCCTATTTAAAATACAAAATAGAAAATGGCATTTTGCATTTCAAATACCCATATTTGAAATGAATTCATTTGAAATTGTTACCTAGCTCCACTTTTCACAAATATTGTTTTTTATATAATTATTGTTTTGGCTTTTTGAATGTAGGAATTGAGACATGAGATAGCAATTTGGCAAAGAGCAGCAGCAAGTCTCTCAAGCTATAGTAATGACGAGAATTTGGTTAGAGAGACGTTGATGAAAAAAATCAGACGCCTCTTATCTCGATTAAAAGTAAAACTGATGACTGGTAGCGTATTACTCGAAAATTATAAAACAACTTTAGAAGAGCTTCTAGCAAAAGTACGTTTTTTTCTTCTGGGACCTTATGTTATATTTTTTATTAATAATTCGATCATCTATTGGCTTACAATGGATAATAAATATAAAATATTTTTAATTTCAGTACCCCATTCGAGATAAGTGGTTACTTGTCAAATCAGGATTTGCCCTAGCATTCGTCATCATTATGTTTTTTCTGCACAGTTTACCTAATATGAATTTATCGTTAGGGTGGATTGCACTTCTTGGTGTCTTATTATTATTAATATTGGCCGATACTGAAGATCTTGATGGTCTTATGGCTCGTGTCGAATGGAGTACTTTGTTATTTTTTGCTGCACTATTCGTACTTATGGAAGTAAGTAAATGCACATCAATTCTAGCCCGAATTCATTTCAATTCAGGGTTATTAGTGCATTAGAAAGAAATTAATATAATATGTATTTCAATTATGACTGATTTGAAAATTACTCGGCTTTCAATTAAAATTTTCATCCCTTGAACTCTTTTGAAATCCTTATAAAAGTCTTTTTAAATCTCTTAAAATCCCTTAAAATATTCTAAAATCCTTTAAAGTCTCTATGAAATTACTTGAAGTTCCTTAAAATCACTTGAAATCCCTTTAAAAAAGGCCGGACAAAGCCGGGTAAATTTCTGCTAATCTGTCATCATTTTAGGCTCTTTCCAAGTTGGGACTTATGGCTTACATAGGAAAACAGACCGAATCAGTGATTCTTTCCGTAAATGAACAGTCTAGATTAGCAGTGGCCATACTTTTGATTCTTTGGGTGTCTGCATTCGCAAGTGCATTTGTAGACAATGTTCCGTTGTGTACCATGATGGTAAGGATTGCAACGGACTTGTCTCAGAATCACGAACTTGGGTTGCCACTTCAACCCTTGATTTGGGCTTTGGCATTCGGTGCTTGTATGGGAGGTAAGGTTCCACAAAATATAGATTATTTTTACAAAATTGGATTTACCATGACAATATAGTTTCAACTCTACTAAAATTTCCTATATAAGAAAATAAAGAGACTTTTTTTGTATCAAATTTTTCGATGTAAAATTCTCAACCAAGTAACATTTAAAGATGAGCGAAATAAGAATAATTACAATAATTAATGAAAATGAAGAAGATATTTCAAGCATAAAATCTTTTTTGGAATGTGTTCAGACTCAAACCAGATTTTCTTCCATATCTAGTGCGGTATGATTCCTTTCTCTTTACACAGGTAGCAGCTCTATACGATTATTTTAAATTTTAATTACATTTCTGATTTAAAATTATACGGTTTAATAGAAATGATATTTATTTTTAAAGGGTGGAATCATACCAAATCATTTTTATTAAAAAATTATAGAGCCTCTAGAATTGCTATTTAAACTAAATCTATTACATTTCGAAAACTTTTCAAATGGTTCTATAGAGTATTTTTTTCTTATACAAAAATGAATATACAATTGAATATTTAAATAGACCAATCTGGTCCCTATTTTTTTGAATGTACGGAATCGGCGTTTACAGGTAATGGCACTTTGATTGGAGCAACTGCAAATGTCGTATGCGCTGGTGTAGCAGAACAACATGGATATAAATTGACCTTTTTGCAGTTTTTCAAGTAAGTATTATTTTAGAAAATTTTATAACAAAATTCTACGAAATAGAAAAGTTATTGAATGTAAATATTAATGTATTTAATTGTATACTTTCAGAGTGGGTTTTCCCGTAATGTTAACGAGTACAACAACGATAACGATATATCTCATGCTGTCCCATGTAGTTTTCCAATGGCATGAAGCGGTTTGACGAATCTATAACACTTATTATTTCAAGTATTTTCGGTATAGGCATTAAGATATAAGAATGTGTTCAGTTATTTAAATGTTATTTTATACATTGCGAATGTATATCTATAGAAATCTTACATTATATTAATTTAAATCTTATTTATTTAATTTTATATACTCTTTTACAGGTCAGCTTTTTATATCACTTTTCAAAAAAAAATGTTTGTTCAATATATTTTAGAAAAATCTTTATAAAATCTTCGAGAATATTGACTATACATCAAAGCCTTTTTTTTATTGTTAATTAAAGATTCACAATTTTCCGAAGCTGATCATCACTATAATAAGATAATATGAAGTGATGAAGATTATAATCGCTATAAAGGCAACTTACTGAACTAAAAAAGAAATGATTTATTTGCAACTTGACTGTATGTCAAATGCAATTTGCGTATTTGACTTTTGCATGAATTAAAATTCGCAACATGTATCTGCCATGTAAATATAATTTCAAAACAGTCGTCATCCGAGCAACTCCATAATTTTTTTTGGCCAATTGATTAAATTGATTAATTAATCTTGAGTTTTCTTGTGTCTATTTCATCCTAATAGTTAAAATCATATCTATATAAGAATATAAGAAAATAAAAAAAACGAACTCATAGACAGTCTTCTTTAGTTTTAATTAATTTGATTATTTTTAAGCAAATGTTAATCAATTTTATTTTTCAAATTATTTAATTCCATTTATTTTAAACTGAACTTTAATTTTTCTTCATTTAAATGATTGAAATTCGGACACCGGAACGGAAACGGAAATATGTAATATTTTTGACTTTTGAAATTGACTGCTTGAGTCAATTGAATTGTTATCGTTTTGCGTTTTGCGTTGCTGGTTGCAATGATCGGAATGATATATCATACTTTTATTTGCTAAAATAGCTAAAATCAAGTACATAGAAAATAATAAACAAATGAGTGCTTACTGAGATATGAGATAAGAAATAATTTTTGAAAAATAAATTCCTAATTAGTTAAAATTAAAGGAGAATAACCGGTGAAAATCTTTGTTCCTAGCCTCACTTTTAGTTTGCCGGTTCTGCCTTCAGAATTCGAGAATTAAGCTCAAAATGACGGAAGAAAAAGCAAAAAATGAAGATCTTTATGAGAGATTTCGTAGTGCTTTTAATAAACTTACTCCACATAAATTTGATTCCTTACATAACCATTTGAGATCTTTACAAATTGATACTCAGGAAAAGATGGAAGGAGTCGTCAATCTAGTTTTTGAAATGGTGAGTTTTATTCAAATTTCATTGTAGTCTTTTCTGCCTGTTTAAAATTTATTTGTCATTAAGAAAATAGTTGTTTGCCTTGCAATTTCTATCCATCCAGGTAATATTTTATATTTCACTAAGGAATCCTGAATAATGAAGTCAACACGTGCTTTTCCAACGAATTCCTACAATCAATCTATTATAAATTAAAAGAGTTACTAAAATCGGTAAATGTATGTAACCCCGTTTTTTCATTTATATATTCAGGCTATTAGTGAACCTGAGTCCTGTTTAGCCTGTGCTCTCGGGTGTAAGGAATTTATTGCATTGTTACGAATTCCCGGTATCAATACTGATGGAGTCTCAGCTGCTAGCAACTTTAGGAAATTAATTATTACTCGATGTCAGAGTGAATTTGAGAAGGATCCCAAGAACGAGGAGCTGAGGTTAACTAAAGCTAAGGAAATTGAGGAGTGCACAGATCAAGTAAATTTTATCAATAGCTTTTTCTATAATAATCTGATGAATCAAATCGATTCACTTTGAAAATATATTGAGATTATTTCATTTTATTATAATAATTACAGGTCGAGAAACAAAAGTTGCAAATGCTCCTAGAAGATGAAAAACAGAAGATGCGAAATAGGTCTGTTTGTAATATTAGGTAAGGTATTTCAGAAAATTATTTATATTTTGGTAGTTTTTATGTTTTTCATTGTGCTTTTCTTATAATTTTAATTATATCTTTTTAGGTTTATTGGTGAACTTTTCAATCAAGGAATGCTTACGAAGAAGATTATGCATTTCTGCATAAATCACTTGCTGCAAAACAGAAATGAAGAGAACTTGGAACGTTTATGTAAATTATTAACGACAATAGGAAAGAATTTGGAAATTCATGGAGTAAGTTTCCTTTTCAATTTAATTTCAATAGTATTTTCTTTCAATAAAATCTGAAAGAAAAAATTTTTAAAATTAAACTTTTTATCTTTAGGATCTTAAAGAATACTTCAGGTTGATACATGACATAATAAACAATGAAGGTCCTGACAAACTGAGTTCCAGAGTCAGTAAAATGCTTCAAGAAGTGATCGACTTAAGAGAAAATAAATGGGAACCTAAGAAAGTTGATAGTAATCCTATGTCTAGTGACAATATTCAACGAGAGAGTAAGATTTATTAATTACTATGATCGAAAGTAATAATTCAATTTCCTTTCAGTTGATTTTTTCTATATCGAATTTACAGATGAAATTGCGTCTTCTAAAGAAAGTGCATGTGGTCATAAATATTCAGAAATGCGCAAGATGAGAAAGATGCAGCTTTTTGAGACTTCAAATCTCTGTAACGAACCCGTGAGTATATTAATCAATGAGATTTCACAAACAGTCAAAAACTATTTTTGTCAACAACACCCTTGTTATTTTGCAGTTTCCGATGGATGTTAATAATTCGGAACCTCGTCCCAAAAGTCCTCAAAACTTGAAAAGAACTTTCTCAATAAATCAGAGTCAACAAAAAAAGGAAAGAAATTTTAGTAAGCAGCCAAGGTAAATATTATTATACTAAACAAATCCTTGTTGAAAATTCTGTTCGACAATTAACACTACTTTCATCTTGAATTGTAGACCAAAATCAAAGAAGAAACCAAACCGTCAAAAGCAAAACTTCAAATGTATGTACGATAAATTAGATACTGAAGATCGAACAATACTGGAAGCTCTTTACAAAGAAATTCTTCGTCTTCCTAATACATCTGCGCCTCCGAAATTGGAAACTTTAATTCAACAAGGCAGATCGTTACAGTATGAATCTCAGGAAAGGTTACTAAGAATCGTTGAATTAATTTTAGAAAAGGTGCATAAAGTATATGTTAATTAATATCGAATGTTGGAGACTTAAAAATGGTTTTAGCTAGTGAATTATCTAATCTCTACTATATATTTACAGGCTACAAAGGAAACTAGTTTCTCTTTTGGGTGCGCTTTTATTTCTAAGGAATTTGAATTGTTTGAAGTTACTGATCCCAGTCTGACCGACACTAATGCTAACAATTTTGGAAGAATAATTGTTACTCGATGTAAGATTGAATTCGAAAAAGATTCCCAAATCGATGAATTTAACAGAAATAAAGCTAAGGAAATTGAAGGGTGCACGGATCCTGTAAGTTTCCTCAAAAAAGGATTTGAAAATTTATTTCCTAAATAAGTTAATCTGTGAACTTGTTCAAGTTAAATTTTAAGCAATGATTTATTATTATTATTATCGTTGTTGTTGTTGTTATTGTTGTTATAGGAAAAGAAGCTAAAGTTACAAATGCTTTTTGAAGCAGAAGAAAATGAAAAGAGATTAAAGTCTCTGGCTAATATTAAGTAAGATAATTATTTCAGAATAGTGTTTATTAGATTAATAGTTTTTATAAAGTTTGTAATAAAACGATCTGTTATTCTGGCTTATTGTATAAAAAAACTCTGTATTTTAATTTAGGTTCATTGGAGAGCTTTTCAAACAACGAATGTTAACCAAGTCGATCATGCATGGATATATAAAGCATTTGCTCCTACACAAAGGGAAATTGAATTTAGAAAGGTTGTGTAAATTGTTAACGGTAATAGGCAAAAATTTGGAAAGAAAGGAAGTAAGTTTTTTTTATCAAAAATTTAAATAATGTTTTCTTTCAATTAAAGGCAATGCTTTTTAAGTAATAATTCTCTTCAAACATAACAAAACGTTTTTAAAATTAAATGTTTTTTTTTTGTTTAGGAACTGAAGGATTACTTCGAAGAGATGCAGGAAATAATAAATGATAAGAGTCCTGGGGAAATTAGTTCAGAAGTCTTAAACGTAATTAAGGATGTGATTCAGTTGAGGGCAAATAAATGGATTTCAAGGAATAATGATAATTCTAAGACGAGGGATGAAATCGATGACTTTCAACTAGGAAACAAATTTACGAATATGACAAATAAAACTGTCTCTATCGAAAGCTTAAAGAATGCGACTCCGAACAAATTAGCCTGCTTAGAAAACATTTCCTCGGATCAAGTGAAACGAGAACTTTTGCTATTCTCAGAATTGAAATCGAAAGAACATCAAGAATGTGAAATATCGGAAAATAAATCATGTAACGGTAAGTTAACAGTGTACAATGTTCATAGTAAAATAAATTCTTATGGAGAAATTCTAAATAGTGAAATATTTATTAATAAAAATTGGTTTTATTCTACAGAGGATAGGTGTTCACAAATCAGAAATCAGGAATTAAACTCTAGTTCTTCCAATATCGAATGTTCAGTGCTTAATGGTACGAAATCTACTTCTGTTAGTAATTTCAAAAAGTCTGATGCTGAACTCATGTATGTGTTGAATGCGATGGTCGAAGAATATATTGCTGAAGCCAATAATGAAGTAAGTATATTGAAATAAGATGGTGAATTTTTTACTTCTTTCGATATGTTTAAAGGTTTATGTTTTTTTTTTTTTTTTATTAACAGTTCTCTTTGAAAGCCTTCAAATTGAGAGGAGTACAAATTTAATCCAAACATTAACAATTGACAATTTTTATATGTACAAATTCATTGTTTATAGGATGTTTTGATAGAAATCGAAGAAAACTTCTCTAGGACTAAACTCCCGATGTTAGTTCGGGAAATGATTAATGCAGTCATGAAAAAGTCGATGAAAGCTCGAGAAAAAATATCAAAACTTTTGTCTTTCTTGCTCTCCGAGAAAGTTATTACCCTGAAAGACTTTAAAGAAGGGTAAGCTATTATTTGTATACCCCACGTGCGTTTATAGTTTTAAAAGGAATTAATTATAATCTGAGTTTTGAATTTTAGATTTGGTCAAATACTCGAAATGTTTGATGTTCTTGTCATCGAAATTCCTCAGATTCGAACGTATCTTGCTGAAATTTTGGGTAGGTGTTACATCGTATAATTTTTTTAATTATTGGAAGATTAGTAATATATCATGATGAAAAAAAATTGATCAGAAAAATGTATCTATGTTTATTCAGCGTTTTGCTCTGATATATCATAAAAATTCAAAATCTTCGAAACTTTCTTAAATTTCATTGTGATCAAGTACCTCTACTTTTTCAGTGTACCTCTTAATCGAGGAGACTCATCCAATTTCGGAATTAAAGACTACTTTAGAAAGTTTAAGGAACAAAGGAGAGTCTGGAAAATTAGTTGCAAAATTATTCTCCAAAATATCGGAAGTCAGTGGATCGAAGTCGATTGGCGAAAAATGGAGACAAAGCGGGTTGCAACTTAGTGACATTATTAACCCGGAACAAGAAAAAATTGATCAAATTGTCAGGAATTATGTAAGTTTCCTGATACTAAATTTTATGAATTAAAATTTATGAATTAAATCTGAATTAAATAAAATTTAGATAAATAGTATTTTTTATAATTAAATAATTAAATTCTTATTGGTGCAGAAATTAGAATTCCTCATTCGTGATTGCGAAAACCTGAAAAATGAGGCTTCTACTTCGGAAACGTCTACTGGTGAGTGAAATTTTTTGGATTTTATTATTTATTAAAATTCTTCGAAATTCTAAGCCTTTTAGATTAGAATGCATTGGAATCTAAAAACAGTGTAAATTTAGAAACTTGTAGGCTAAAAACGTGTGTTTAGAAAATTGAATTTTACGAAGAACATAATACCGTACATGAAGAACTTATTTTCTTTTTTAGTTCTTTTGTCTAAAACTTGATTGGATTGAAATTCAAAGTGTTTCTGGTAATCAAAATATTAATCAATAAGTGTATTTAGAAACTCTTTCTCTAGAATAGTTTTACATTTTCAGATGATATTCAATCTTATCAAAAGTACGATAAGCGTAAACTGATTAATAGATCGAAGAAGTCGTATTCTTTTAAGACTTCGAAATTTAAAAATAAGTCTGTGAGTATTTTGATGCATCAATCGAAATTTACAAGTTATCAGAAGCTCTATACTATAATACAAATTATTATAATAGAGTCTTTGTTATTTTTCAGCTTTTTGACAATGGTGAAAGTTCGAAAATTCGTTCAAGAAATTCCGAATGCTTGAAAAGTTGTTCCTCGTCAAATCAGAATGAACAAATAAAGAAAAAATATTCTTTTAATCAACTAGGGTAAATAATTGAATAATACTCACAAATTATTTATAGATAATTCTTTTTTATACATTTAAAAACCAAAATTGCTTTCAATTATAGATGGAAATTACATTTACATAGTCGGCAGAAGCAAGGAAAATCTTCTTACGATAATTTAAATACTGAAGAAGAAAAAAAACTTGATACTCTCTACAAAGAAATATTTCGTGATACAGATATCAAGTCTCGAAAGTTCGACTCATTCATTGATTTTGAAAAATCTTTGAAATCTGAATCACCTGAAAGATTGATAGAAATCATCAACTTTATTTTTCAAAAGGTGCTTAAATTATTTGTATTTAATTCCACTCCAGAAAAAATATTATTGAAAATTCGATTTTGTGATTAATAAAATAATACATAAAATTTATCCACAGGCCAATGAGGAACCTAGTTTCTCCATAGTATGCGCTCTTATGTGTAAGGAGCTTTTTCACATGAAAATTTCAAATCCAAAACATAAGATTACTGATAGCGTGAGGTCTTTAATTATTAATCGGTCTTACGTCGAATTTCGAAAGTATTCTGTCGAAGAGGTTACCAAGATAGGCAAACTGCAAATGCAGATAAAAATTGAGCTTTCCAGGCTCAGAAACCTGCAACTTCAATTAGAAGAGGAAGAAAAAAAGATGGAAAAGAAATCTGTTAGTAATGTAAAGTAAGTTAATCATTCCGTCTTTTTTACAGTTTTCATCATAGATTTATTATGTTACAAATGCCTAAATGTTTTGTTATTTCTTTTCAGATTCCTTGGCGAGCTTTTCAAACAAGGAATTTTAACAAGCAAGGTATTTTGCTTTTTGAAAATTCTATATATGTACACGAAGTGGAGCTGCATTTTTTAACTGTTTTGTTTTTTTTTCATCTTTGTTTCAGCATTTGAAAGAATTACAAGAGTCTAAAGAGATGGAGTAAATTTAATAAGCAGCATACATTCGATTCAATAAATCTCTGTCCTCTTCAGCATTCGAACTTTTTTAAGCTTACAAATTTAAAACGTATTTGTACTATAGCGTAACAAAGTTCAAATAGTAAAACTGAATAATTAAGAAGTTTTTTTTTTATGGAAAAGAGGGAATTGAATCGCAGTGAACAACTGAATCAATACTAATCTATTTTTTTTTATTTCGAATCAGTTATATTTTTTGCAAAGCGTTCTTTTGTATTAATTACCTTGTGTCGTTATTTTTAGTTTTCCAAAATTTTATGTAATGTGATAGCTCAACTAAAAATGCGAGCTAGAAAAAGACGTGTATACAATGTTTCTGGAATCATTGGCGTAAAATATAATGTATTATTAGTTTTGTAATTTCGGATATTTCTTAATAAATATATAATATTACTTGAAAATGTTTATTGCCTCATTTATTACTGTAGTTTAATACAAGTTTTAATTTTTTAGCAATTTTCAAAACAGTTTTCAATTTTCTATTCAATTTGGTAATTTGAAGGCAAATAAGAGGAATTTGAATTTCGCGGACGGTTCAAAATGCACGTTCCTATTATATATATAATAGGAACGTGCGTTTTGAACCGTAGTTCAATCCTAACGACCTAACCTAACTTTACTCCAAATAACTACTTACTTCTTGTAATGAACGTATTTTTCATTTAGTGTTGCTATTTTTTGAAATAGATCTGTCTAGATTTTTGATTCTATAGATCCTCAAGGATCCCAATCAATAAAAAGAGAAATCACAAAATTTTGTAAACAATTCCAGAAACAGGAGGTTTATGATTCAAAAATTTGAAACGAATAATCCTACACTTCAGAACTTTGACTTGATCACTGGTCTCTATAATCAAGAAGTTAATTGACACTGAAGAACAACTCCTGGGAGTCATTAACATTGTCTATGAATTGGTAATTTATGAAAAAATTTTAATTATCTTCTTTGTCTCGTTAAAATTTCTTTGCAAGTATGCTAAAAATTCTTGCCTCGTATTTCGCTGGACAGCCCGTGGAACGGATCGACAGGTGTCTAAAATTTTTTCGGCGACAGAAACAGAATGTTTTAAAGGTGTTAGGTTGAATTTTTAAATACAAAATTCAACCTCTTTACTGTACCCAAAAGGAGCATTTGAAATCCATAATTGAATAATCCCCTTTTTTTCTCTTTCAGGCTATTAGTGAACCTGAGTCTTGTTTAACATATGCTCTCATGTGTAAGGAACTTGCATTGATGCAAGTTTGCGGTACAAATCCTGGAGACTCGACTGCTAAAAACTTTAGGAAAATAATTATTACTCGGTGTTAGAGTGAATTTGAGAAGGATTCCAAGAACGAGGAACTGATCGAGCTAAGGAAATTAAGGAATGCACAGATCCTGAAAAACAAAAGAAGTTGCAAGCACTTTACGAAGAAGAAAAAAGAATGCGAATGAAGTCTCTTGGTAATATTAGGTTCACTGGAGAACTTTTCAATCAAGGAATGCTTACGAAGAAGATTATGCATTTCTGTATAAATCATCTGCTGCAAAACAGGGGTGAAGAGAACTTGGAATGCTTAGTTTGGAAACTAATGATGTAAGTTTTTCAAAAACCGATAAAATTTTTTACATTCAACTAATACCTGAACTTGTATGAATTTTTTATTTATACGCTACTTTTTTCTGTTTTTAGAACTTGAGGGAGTATATCAAGCACATGCATAACATTGTAAATGACAAAGAATCTAACAAAATAAGTTCCAGAGTTCACTTTATGTTCCAAGACGTTATTGGCTTGAGGTTAAATACATGGGTTCCTAGGAGAGATGATACTAATCTTAAGACTATGGACCACATTCAACCAAATTATGGGTAAGTATTATTATTTTAATGCCAACTACGAATCATGTTTTGAATTAATACATATTTTTTTTTACTTATCATGATGACAAAAAACTTGACCTGAATAATGCATCTATGCTGATTCAGCCCTTTTGCTCTGATATATCATTAAAATTCAAAGTCTGCGAAACTTTCTCAAATTTAATTGTGACAAAGTACCCTTTTACTTTTCAGTGCACCTTTTAATCGAGGAGGTTTATCCAATTGGGGAATTACTCTCCAATATGTCTCGAGTTACTAACACAAAAATAAAAAACAAACAACTTGGAACAAGAAATCATTGATGAAGTCATCAGAAGTTATGTAAGATTACAGAAAATCGTTCTGTTCTAGATAACAAGATACTGACTACGGTAGTAAATTCGTGAATCGATTTTATCAAGACTTCCCGAAATACACTCATGCACCGATTATTTGCACCGCGGTTATATGCATAGTTTACGGTTTTTCCCCTCCCGTAGCGTCCCT
>JAUESH010000020.1:20164611-20176628 GCA_032275165.1 Synergus magnus | reverse complement strand
AGAAGAAGAAAAGTTACATTAATAGCACGTCAATATTTGAAATAAATTTCGAAAGTTTCAGAAAGTTAAATTTTTTTATTCATAGTATTCAATTAGTAAATCTTGCTATTTTAAAAAACTGAATGAGAATAAAAACTATTAAGATTAAACTATACAAATTTCTTTAAATTGTCCATACCATTTTATTAAGAAAAATAGTAGACAAATTGAATTGCATTTTATTGTGATTACTTAACAATAAAATAATTTCTGTAAAATTTACAAAGTTGATGTTTTATTTAATTAGAAAGTAATTTCATTTTTTATCCAAGTCGAGGAAAATCATAAAAATTATTGAAGCCCGGATGATCTTCTGAAATGGGCAGAGCTAGTTAAAGGTCCTTCTTCAGCAAATCCAGCTATTTCCTGGGGTACTATAGAATATTCTTCAACTCCTGTGCATGGTCGACACATGCACTCAATAGGAGCCTTTGTTATCACCTAAAATTAGAAATAAAATTAATCGAAAGCATTTATTAACAATTACTGTTTTTTAAATTTTTGTTTATAATTTTAGGTAAAATTCATTTAAAAATGTTTTTCTTTGAGAAGCATTTGAATTTTCGCGCGTGGTCCGATTCACGCGTCCCTAGTGTTCCTACCAGCCAGAAACAAGGAATCGAACCAAGAAAACAATATGGACGCGTGAAAAATTCGTGCAGAAAATCATCTTGTGATTTTAAAAATAAAACCCAACTATTCCATGGCGATTTTCTGTTTTTTCCCGTTCTTCATATGTTTTAACGGGGAAAAGAATCACGTGTGTTTATCAAACCGACCTTTCTAAATTTCCGTTCACCAGGCTTTGCCTTTGGACAAAAGAGCGATACGCTCGCCTCTCTTTCGCCGCTTTCCTGACAACACATGCAGCTCCTCTCCATTTGCCAAATTTTTGAGCCAGAAACCTGCAAAAAGAGGTTTGTTCACTATTTTATGCAGAATATTTATAGATTGAATATTGGGCGAATCTAAATGGATCAATCCACGATCGAGTTGCTTTTTAGCTTTCAAATTCAGTTAGAATTTGTAATTTGAGAAAAGTTACACATAACCTGCTGTAGAATTTTAAACATTTGAGCTTTTATATTTGATTTACAAACAATAATTCCTTAGATTGCTGTTCATAATTTATTGAATTAATTTTGAGAATAAATCATTTTTTGTTTATTTAAAAAAATGTGTATGATTTTTTCATGTGTTCAGACTTGTTTTGAAATGTAAGTAGAGATTTTCTGACACTTATCAAAAAACAGAATTGGGAAATCAGTGTAATCTTCTTAAGTATGTCGTAATGACTGTTTATTAACATCATATGCTTTGAATTATTTTATGAAAAAGAAATTTTGTTGCATTTCAGCAAGATTATTATTTCGTATTTTTCATTCTGATCATAGAGAAGATATTGATATTGTATTATAGTTTTGTTATTGTCCTGTCAAATTTTTGTTTGTACGTTTTAAATTGTAGGACGAAATAATTTTTAAGATAGGAAACATTCTCATCTAAAGTATCAATCGTATTCATTCAACAAACAGTCGATCTAAAATTTTACCCTTACAAAAAAATATAACAGAAAAACACTACAGTTATTCCTGTCATTTTTTCACGATTTTCTAATATTTTATATTTTGAGGTTAACATAAATCATTTTTGTTTTTTTGTAAGCATAGATTGATTGAACTTAAAAAAAAATAAAAGAGCCAATAGCTTTCAGGAGATTCACTATATTTAATTAAATTTCATTATTAGCACCATAATTTGATTCCAAATGTTAAACATTGTTCTGAGTCTAATTTAAAAAAAGTAAAATTAAATTGTGAAATTTTACAGTTCGCTTAATTGGAAAACTATTTTCAGTTTACTTACTTGCACGTAACTGCTACATCGTCCGGTGCAAGCGAAACTGGGAATCGGTTTCGGGACACATCCAGGATACTGAAGAACGTGAATAACCCGAGTGATTTGGCATTCGTCGACACCAACAAGAGCTTTCGCGTTTCCATACAAGCAGAGAATTATCAGCCCTGCAAGTCCTGTTGGGTAAGTGTCAATAAATTCAAATTATTTTATATATTTTTGGTTACTCCTTTTAAATTAAAGCAGTTTTGCTTTATATATTTTTATTTACCGAATCTGTAGTTTATGTTTTGAGACCGAAGCATTTTACTAAGTGGTCAGTATCCTACTGAGGTTCCAATACAATTCTTATGTACTTTTATACCTCGAGACCAAACCCATTTTATCCCTTCTCTGCTTGTTCGTTAATAGAGGGTGACAAATATATTCCAATACATTTTTATTCTTCTGTTAAAAGAATAGAGTTTAATTTTTAATTTAAGATGATAGAATTATACTTTATAAAAGAGAAAATTCAATTTATTTTGAATCTCCAGAAATTAGGTTTCATTTACAATTTTATGGACTCAATATTTCACTGGTTTTAAGGAAAAGAATTTCTACTCTTGAATTAAAAATATTTTAAATTTATGAATATTTAGAATCATTCCACTCTTTTTAAGGAATTATTAAGAAAGCAGATTTTTGCTTTTACTTTTTGAATAAGTGTTAGGCAAAGAATAATAACAAACATTTAACACCCAGTATAATTTTTGCGAAATGGGATTTAATATTCTGCGATAAATTGATTTTCTATGGAGGTATATTAATTATATCAAACCACTTCTTTCACCCCTTATACTTTGGGAAACCCTACTGAGCAACATGCTTCAAACAATCATTTAATGCTTTATCGCTGTTCACATTTAATATGGCGATTAAGAGACTTACATTAGTACCCTTGTTTTTTTCTGGTACCTGTTAAACGATATTTCGATTTAAATATTTAAAAATTTTAAATGCTAGTATTTTAACAAATGATCTTTTTTTATTTCGTTAAAAGATTAATATTTGCCGGAAAACTGCTTTATTATCATTTTAATTTTCGATGTTAAATATTAATTTTGTAACCAATCTACGCATCTCAGATCTTTTCATAATTTTCTTACATGATATTAAAAAATTCGACATTATTTTAATTTTATAAATTAACACACTTTGTGTTATCAAATTTGACTCCATAATACTTTTATTTGGGTAATTAACTCATGAATTTATTATCGCATAATAAAAATTTAAAAAAGGAATATACCAAAAGTAGTTTTTAATCTCCAAATTAAATGTTTATAATAATATTAAGTATCAATTTATCAAGAATATAGTAATCGTAGTAAATAATGTTAAGACTATCGTAATCATGAATAAACAAAGGATAAATAGAATAACATAGATGTAGTATTTATAAAATATTTTATTGCACATAATAATGAAGCATAGATTACATATTCAAAATTCATTTTTGATGCATTTGTTGATGACAGAACTATGTAAGCACCAGAAATTTCCATTTAACTATTTATTATCACAGTAAAGTGCTGTTTTTATTTCTATTTTTATTACATTTTTTATTACAGAAAGCTAAAAATAGTTATACAGAAATCTTCCGCAAAATTTAAAATCACTTAGGAAAAATTCAACTAAACTCGGAAACTCTCGTTCTGAGTTCTCTATAATTTTTTCATCTTTAGGATCCTTTTATCTTGAAAAGCCTCCACATTTGGTACATTTACATTCGGCTGGCTCCCTCAGTTTTATTTCCATAGTTCCGAGGACTTCCCCTTCGAGTCTCACACCATCTGCATCGTAACAATGATCTAGAAGTACTATTCTTTCCTTTAGGTAACTTTCCCTGCAGCAGTAACATTCCTGAAAAAAAATAATTCAAACAATATAATCTGATAAATAGCGTTTCAAAGATTATTTTGTATAAGATTTTTGAGCTTTATAATAATTAGGCTTCTTCTGGATTTATGAATTCTATTTACTTTCAAAAATCCTGTGCTTGTTTTCACACTTGGTTGTACTTGAGAATTGCAAGATCCTTCGCATTTTGTAACCAAAATATCGCTACTGCAAGTTCTTATCAGGCCTCCTGTTTCGTCTTTCTCATCTGAAATCAGATAATTTATATTTAATTTTTCTGTTGTTTGGAATTTGCTACGTTTGTTAAAGAAATATTCAGATAAAAGAATATTAAATTGGAATAAATAGAGGGACAAACTCTAGAAAAGAATATTCAAATTTGTAAATTGGAGAAACTTCATCTCAAAAGCAGTTTATCTTTTTATTAAAATGTCAATTGATTTTAAAAAGTATGAGGGTAATTAATACCTTTTGCAATATGAATTTCTGACTGGAGTGTCTCGCAATTTTCTTCGCCTTCAATCTGAGCAAGAGCACCACTTTTAAAAATCAACGATATCGCTAAGATGTACATAATAATTTTGAACATTATAAGAATTTTAGTTTAAGCTTGCGAGGTAGAAAAAAACTACTACTCTATATTTGAAAAAATATATAGTAGAGTTTGGGTCAAAGTTGGCTAGGAGAGTGAAGACAGAAAACTCAAATCGGAAGCTTTTATAAACTGCTTTCCCACCTAGACCTCTGGGGTGTCGAACTCCTGCTAAGACCTAATAGCATTCCTTATCTGGGTTCACTTCCCTCTTCTTTCGTAGGTAGACGACTTCATTTTTCTGACATAGCACTTTATTTCCACGATATTTTGCATTAAGAGTCTAATGGGCTTTTTATGTCATGTTATGTGATGTAAAAAATATGTTTTATTAACGCATCTTAGATATTTCGATAAAGATTTTTATTAAAATTTCTTTTATTCCAAATTTCCATCTTCAAAGTTTGTAATTTAACATAAAACTAGAATTTGAAGTTTCAACATTAAGATTCTTTTTTTCAAAATGATAATTTTTATTATTATATTTACATATACATTATCGTATAACATCATTTTATCTGGAAAATATGTGTTATTTGACGCATTAACTATCATTTAAGCGAGTCCATTAAAAAAAAATGATCACAATATGTAACTACTTTAAGATTAACTTAATCAATACAACAATAATTGGAATAATCATTGTTTAATCGCCCATTTGAAAATGCTAGTGATCACTCCTTGTACTTCCCGGACAACTTTCTCTCAAATCGTTTTCATTATCGTAAGCGACACCACACCAGATGCAATAAAAGTATTTTCCTCTCAAATATTTGGTGAGAATTTCTAATTTTTCACTATCTTTAAGCTGTTCTTCTTTTTCTTCATCATCCTCTTCGCTGCTTTCACTTTCCTCGAATTCTTTTCCCTCTTTTTCTTTTGGATACCAAAACCATGATTCGTGAGCTTCTATGTTGTTTCGAATGTCCAGTTGCTCGCAAATCTTCTGACTTTTTCGCAAATCCATGCCTGCCACCTGCTCTGCTTTTTTCTGAGCGAGTCGACAACGAAAATCAGCTGTATCCAATTTATCTAGTTTTGCGAGAGGATTCTCGTTGCGAGCTTTCTTTTTGAGTTTTTCTTTTCCGAGACCATGCCTGTTATTTTTAAAATCAACGTTAATGGGTTCGGAAATTCCAGATCCTTCTTTTCCAATTCCTTTTCCGGGTTTGTACCCCATCTTCATGAGCATTTCAAAACCTGGAATATAAAATAAAGACAGTTAGATCTGCCGCTTTTATTAGGAAGTGGATTTGGTTTGTCAATTTTTGATATAGTACCGTAAAAATATTTTAATCCTTGTAAATAATTTTTTACCTTTGTTGTCACTTTTAATGGCAGATGAGAGTCCTTCTTCTCGATTTTCTTCTTCTAACACTCTAATTGGTTTCCTTTCTTTTAACTTTGCCTCTATTTCCGCTTTCTTTTTCAAAAGTTCCATTTCCCGTTTGTCTTCAGGACGATAAATTAAACTCGGAGCAATGTATTTCTGCGACTCATTCAGGAATTTATCAGACATGTAGTCCTCCTCGTCCGACATGATTATTCTAAAAAATGTCAGTTTATTATTTTGTATTTCTACAAGTAAAATCATTATTTTATAATTAATTTTGAGTTGATATGTTACTCGATCTTATTAATCTGAATTTTTAATTAATTAATTTCCTTATATTAAAAATTTAATTAATTTTTTCCTAAAAAAAACTCAATGTGAGCGATTTTACTAAATTTGGTTTGTTTGGAAAAATTTTAGGTTAGGTTTGGAAACTGATTTGCTAGATTTGCAAAGATGCGATAAAGATAGTTTAGTTATCCTTAAAATTTGATTAAATAAATTACTTTACGTTGTAAGTTACTGCTTAAAAAATAGAATTTAGGTTTTCTAACAAATGAAGAAGATATAAACAATTTGTTATCAAAATTAAATGTTTGTAAAATGTCATTGGAGTTAAACGAGATGAACCCAAAGTAGAGTTGAAGAAAAGATGTAAGAATTAAAAATACTTAGGTTTTTAGAACGAGTTGATGAAGATTAACCTGTTTTGCTCTCTTCTCAATTATATTTTAATCTGCCACTCCTATTGTGCTGAATTAATTATGCGAATTTTGCACTGAATCCACTGAATTTTACTTTGAGGTTATATTGAACCTCTGACGGCTCTGACGCGAACGACGCGAACCAAACATCTAAGAACTATTGAAAAAACATTGACCCTGTTTTTATACGAGATTAATCATGATTCCAAATGCGAATAGAATATTGATCCCTACCTGAACTTTAAACGGTACATGCATTCTTTAAACAGATTTCATTTCCTAAAAACTTTATTTTTTGCATAACAATTTATCTTTTATATTTATATTTTTTTACTTATCTGATACTTCTCATTTCTTTCTCTATAATCACTATTAAATCTAAATTAAAGAAGACAAAGGAAAGGTTTTTCGATTTTTTTTTTTTTTTTTTTAAGAAAACGAATGTTTTGAATGTTGCATTTGATTTATAAATTACCATTACAACTTGAATGAAGTAGTTTAATTTAGAGTCTGTAAATTTTGAATGAACGTCGCGACAATAGAGATTTCTTTTTTAAGTATATGTATTCAAAGTAACAGTTCTTTTTGTTTTTCTCTATTTAAATCAAATAAATTCGAACCATCCTAACCGAGAAATTCGTTTTCTCAATTTCTAACTGCTACTCGTGCTCGTAAGGTCATTTGAATGCGAGTAGACATTCTTTCATTCCAACAGTCGCAGTCTATAGATAATTAACCACATCTTTTCAACAATTACGAGAAGTTATGTGGTGTACAGTCTCTCACATTCGCTCAACCAGGAAATCATCCACACGCACCGTCAAGTCATCGGAATCTTTTAATTGTGAAAGGCGTCTCTCATTAAACGGTCTCCCGTTCCCCGAGTTTACGCGACTTGCACTGAGAAATTCTACAATCTGCATCCACGAAAGAACGTTTCCACTATTAAAAACACTCATTTCTATTCATCCAGAGGAACACTAATTCACCACGCTGTACATCAGGCGGTCAATAAACACCGGAATGTGGAACGCGGAACCCTCGATATCCAGAGACGGCAGAGATCAAACAACGGAATTGAAACGCGGACCGACATATTTTCCAAGACAGACAGTTTCGTGTCTGATCTTCGACTAGCCAGATTTATCACTACCATTATCAATCTATTCGTGGCCACGAGCTCTACACACATCCCGAAAGTACTCTGCCAGAAGTTTTGTGGACATTTTCGTGAATTTTTACATTCTCCCTGGATATACAAGATACAAGAGGCGTGAGTGCAAAAGCGTTCCTTGTGTTAGTGCGCGATGCCTTATTTTCGTCGGTGCAATCCACAAAAGTGATCAACGACCTTAATGGGAATTCTCGCCTCGGAGAAGACGTCCAAAGTAGAAAACTTTGCAACATCCTAGAATATTTCTTCCCCCTGAAATATTTGTCGTCTAAAATTCGTGACATTTTGCTCTATGTCTCGAGCAATGTCGGAAAGTTAGTGAACGGTGGCGCACGGTGGCAGGATTTTTTTTTCTCGTTAGAAAAACATGTCAAAGGTGCTCGAGGATCTCGACTCATCCCGTGACTTCTGATTTAATTTTTAACTGTGGTTCTCTTTTTTTAAATCAAATTTCGGGTCTTTTGATGTCATAAGACTCGACCCTCAATTCTCGGTTAAGTTCTCACACACGCGTGTTCAATGACCAGTTATTTAAGCAGTGTGGGCGTAAGTGCTCTCTCCACACATGGACTCGAGACTGTGCTATGCCCTTTTTTTCTCGATGTACTCCCTTGGAAAAACGACGATCAGCGACGATGGTTGTGAGGAACAGGTTAGCGACCTTGTCAACAAGTGACATTCCCTGGGGAAACACGACCAAAAATGCCAACGCCTCTTCCGCAGAGAACGATACCAACCTGAGTAATTCCAGCACAATATCCAAGTCAAATACCAACTCCAATTCTAGCTTAAATTTTAGCTCGAGCGCAAATCAGAACAAGATGACAGCAAAGGGGGTTCTTATCTGTCGAGATAACTCACATCCATTCCAAGAGCGCACCCTCACACTTGATAGTGCTGTCAAAATTGGCAGATCCGTTGCCAGAGCAAAAGCCACCCCGACAAATGCAATTTTTGATTGCAAGGTTCTTTCCAGGAATCATGCGATTTTGTGGTACGACGCGGGCAAATTTTATCTCCAGGATACGAAGAGCAGCAATGGAACTTTCGTTAATAACAATAGACTCAGTTCCTCGGGCCTGGAATCGAGTGCGAGGGAAGTGTGTTCCGGAGATATAGTGCAATTTGGTGTTGACGTGGTGGAAAATACGAAGAAATTAACCCACGGATGCATCGTCGCTACTTTGAAGCTGTACCTGCCGGATGGAAAGGAAGCCAAGGCGAGCTCGAGTACTTCCGCGGCACCGGTTGCTGGGATTACTTTTGAGGATCTTTACATGCTTAATCAGTTTGTGCAAGAAGCCACAAGGCGTGAACAAGCGCTTCATTATAAACTTTCGTACCTGCAACAACTTGTTGAAAATACACAAAAAGCTGCGAATCAATCGTGGAAGGCACTTATTGATGAAGATCGATTGTTGTCCAGGGTTGAAACTGTCGAGAGTCAGCTCGTTGTGTATTCCAAAAATTTCACCGAGGACAAGGTCAGGAATGAACTTGTCAAACTCCAAGAGGAAAAAGCGTCGTATCAGAATGCTGCTAAGGAAGCTTTACAGAAGATTTTACAGGTAGGTGTCTTTATTTTTATTTTCTGAGTTGATGATTGTTTTCGCTTTTATTCATTTTTAATTTTAAAAAGTTTCCAGAATTCGTCGGTTTTCAATTCCATGCATTTAGCTTGGTTAATCTTTATTAAAAATGATGCATTTAAAAAATGAACCAATTTCAAATTGTGAAATCAATTATTCCGACATTAAATTAAAACAAAAAGGAATTTTTTTAAATTCTGAAATTCATTACATAACGCAGACAGAACAAAAATATTAACAAAGAAATGAAGTCTTACGCAATAGCAATCGCTACTTAAATAAAATGTCTGTCATTCAGGAAAATATTGTAAAATTAATCCAGAAATTTTTACAATTTCTAGAAAGAAATAATTTTAATAGTAAAAATACCTTTAAAAAATATTTGTATTATTGATTAGTTTTTTTTTTATTAAAGAGGATATAAATAATCAAAATTGCACAGTTGGAGAGAGTTTTTGAAGGTGAATATAAATAAAAGGATCAGCTAATTTCGATCTACTACTGTGTTTGTTTCCAAGCTTGCTTTTTTCGAAGTCACCTTGAACATTTTTTTTATCATTGAATCAGCTTTAAATTTTATAAATCATGTCTTAAAAAAAAAACTATAATCTTTTATTAAAGAATATTTAATCAGTTTTTATGGTATGTGAAATATTTTCCTTGAAAATATGGAATAGTTTTCTGCAGCAAAGGAAAAAATGAGAGAATCCTTTGTAGGTCAGTGGTGTGAATTATAGTAGACTAATCTTAACCTAAATCCTGAAAAAAGGCAACAATATAGAATTGTAACCATTGTAACTTTTTTCTTGGATTAGTTTAGTTTTATTTGTGATTATAAATAAATTACATTTTCTTTTCCTGTAATAAACTATTCATATTTTAATGTTATAAATTCTGTAATTAAGAAAATATAGTTCTGATAAACTATAATTTGAACTAAATCATAAAGAATAAAAACAAGGTACATATTGAAATAATGACTGAGGTAATTAGCTTCATCAACATAGAAAATGTATATTTAATACAAATTTATTTTAGATTAGAAACAAGAAGCCTTGAAAGTACCTCCAGGATATTTTTATCATTTAAAAGAAAGTTTTACATCAATTATTTTTCATTTATTTGTTTGAAAAATTAGAAATATCTTATTTTCTTGGAAAATTTTAATTATGTTTATTCTAAAGCAAACGAAAATAATCTTTGAAGTACATAGTTTTAATCAGTAAATCAATAAAACCCGGGTCTTTTAGTTTCTTATCTTGTTGAAGTTACTAACCTTTTTAATCTTGCTTGCTTGATTTTTTTTAGGAAGATATAGATTGTTTATTATTGACTTAATATATAGATTTGATTCAATTTGAATTTTTTGTCTTATTATATGACATTCTTTATTACATAGCATTCATTGATTTTATGAACGAAGTTTATTTATGAATGCATTCATTCACGGATGATTACCGATGCGTTTAGAAGAAATCGAGTTAATGGTAAATTAAATTATCTCTCAATTAGATACTTAATCAGAATTGCTGTGTGGCATTGAAAATAGAGGTTATTTCCATCTTCTGCTAGCAAAAATAAAACTAGCAAAGATTATTATACAATGCTACACGTTTCTGCAATTTAACTAATTTAACTAATTCACAAAAATTTGGAAACTTTTTTAAAACATTCAGAATATGACTTATGTTTCGATTTAATTTAAGAATTTCAATTGCACTTTAACATTATCCAATTTTTCTTTGTAGGAGAAACTGGACGTGACCCAAAGGCTTATGCAGTTGGAGACACGATTGAACGAAACCGAAGAAGAATGTCAGAGTTTACATGAGGTAGCCAAACACACTCAGGGCGAGCTTCAGGAGCTAGCAGCAAAGTATACAGAAGCCCAAAAGGTTTTACAAGAAACCACAAATAAATTGATGGAAAGCGAAGAGAAGCTTCGTAAAATGACGGATCGAATGGAAGCAGAGAATAAGGTACTCGCTAATCAGCTTGACGCTCACCGTCGTTACAAACGTTTTCTGCAAAGCAAGATTAAAATTTCTAAGCTAGATTCAATCAATGTACATAAGCAAGTCACTGCCTTGAGAAATTACATGCAAACTCTACAGGATGCCAAATCGAAGCAAATAGAAGATGAAAATTTCGAATCCAAGGACGATGTAAATGACGTACAAGCGGCTATGAACATTATCTTAAATAAACTGATCCTTAGTACGGCGAATCCTGATGGTGGGGGAATGTATGAGTTCGATGACGCGGGGAACAACATCTCTTGGCAGGATAATCAGGTTAATTCCGAAGAATCCGAGGTAATCAAAAACTTCGAATCGGATAATTTGTCTTATAAGGATCAGTTCAATGATTCTAATTCGGATAGCAAAAAACTGGATGATTATATTTTGCCACCCTCAAGAAGAACTTTAGTTAATGGAAATACAAATTCGGAGAGTTTGGATCTTAGTCTTGATTCGGATACTAATTCCGAGGCCACTGATGATACCTGCAGCGTGACGTCCGTGAAAGTCGTGGAGGCAGAGCCTGACGAGAAACCATGTGACGGAGTCACGATCGTGGACGAAACGCAGACTTCGGATAAAAATGGGAGCACGCCTCCGAAATTGGAAGTGAGATTCGCGAGTGATGAAGACGGAAAACAGTTGGAAACTAGGTTGGTATTTTTTTGGCTATACTTATTTCATTACGTTTGTTTTTCAGTTTTAGAAACAGGAACTGACCATTTTTCATGGAAAGTATTTTTTTTTCTGGATAGTTTTTGTTTTAATCTCTTTGCTTAATCTTTGTGACAATTGCTTGAACTGTT
>JAUESH010000020.1:20136498-20164511 GCA_032275165.1 Synergus magnus | reverse complement strand
TGGAAAGTATTTTTTTTTCTGGATAGTTTTTGTTTTAATCTCTTTGCTTAATCTTTGTGACAATTGCTTGAACTGTTTCTTTCGAATGGAAACACATGTAGGACTTATTCTGAGTAATAAGTAGTGTTTAAAGCAATGCTGGAGAACTAAGGAGTGACTAAGAATTAAGTGACTAATAATTTAGTCGCGTCACAATGATTATTTTTCATTCAGAAGCTTGAGGAATTTCAAAATATGAATTCATTATTAATTTTAGTACTTATTCCACTAAAACCTGAATAGCTTTTTTTAAAGATAGTATTTTATCTAAAGTTTCATTTATAATTTGGTATTATTTTGATAAGTAAATTAAAGTATTAAAATTTAAGATGGATTAAGTTATTACTGGTTGGAGTTACTTTGTGGAGCTACGAAATCTCTGTTATATTATTAGATTCATCGCCTCGATGGATGCCAAATCTGTAACATAAGAGCAGGAATAATTGGTGTGCTTTTATTACTCGTAAATTTTTTTAGTCTAAATATTTATTTAAAGAGGGTGTTTTAGATTATAAAAATTAATGGAAGCACGATTTTAAGATTTGAATACTGTGTAGATTATTGACAAAGTTTGCACTTTAAAGTATAGATGGAATGCTTTTAAATTCCAAGGTGTTTAACGTTGAAATTGAAATTGTTTTTGAATCAAATATTATAAAATTACGATTACGTTTCATACAATTTAAGACTCATTAAATTTGAAACCTTGCATCTTGGGACAAATACTCGTGATTTATGTAATAGAGAAGAGTTTTACTAATTCTAATTTTTTTCAACTTCAGGTATGAACCGGAAGAATGTATCGAGGTTGAAACAGAAGAGGCCGACTCCGGAAACAACAGTTCTGATTCCCAGGACTCTCCCTTGAGCCCCATACGGTCAATCACAGTGACAGTTAAGGAAGAAGAGAAAGACGGAAAACGGGATGAGGTGGACAAAACTCAGAAGCCCGACGAGGAGTACGAGGGTGAACACCTTGAGGGTGAATACATAAAAACCCTAAAACCCTTAAACAAAAGTGATTCGTCTCAAACTGTACAAGCTCAGGAGTATATTCTCCAAAGTCTCATCGGCTGCCTTGACTCTTTAAAAGAGGAGGACAGTCAAGAAGCACAAAACATAGTAAAGCGAGAATTAGAGGAACTGAAAGACTGGTTGCTTCGTGAACCAAATGAGGTTGTTTTAAATAAACTAAAAGAGCTTTACTACCGCTCAAAAAACGAGACACAGCGTATGCAAGAAGTCAACGAGGAGCTGGTAATTCTCAAGGAAAAGTACAACGCCTTCGCCGAGGAAAAGGCCGTGCTTGTGAAGAATTATGTAACCCTCAAGAGTCAATGTGGTGATCTTTTAAACGCCACTTACGCGGTGCCGATTCATTACGTCGCACCGATCGCGTTAGCATTGGTCTGGATGCTGCTCGAGAAATTATTCTAATATTTTATACTCCTGTATATAGTTCTCTCAAAGAGGGACTCTTTTTCGTTTGACGAACTCTCTCTCTCGTTTGATGAACAATTCTCATTGGAGCCAAGTGTTTTTTATACGAATAGGAATGCAGTGTATATATTCGATTTCGACGTTAGGATGGACTGGTTAGAGAATGCGTCGCTTCGAGAGCGTCGAGTTCTATTGTTGCAGAGTTCAGGTCATGGGTGTAAAATCAAATGATTCGTTTCCAATTAATGATGTACATTGGAGGAAACCTTGAGTTAAAGGCATTAGACAAACATACAAGTCTTGTAAAATATTCATTGCGCTGCCAATCTTAATATCATATCTTCCCGGACGCAAGGAGTATTATCATCAAGTATTGCACGTTTCACACTCGTTTTTGTTTAACATTTTGCCTTTTATCTCGCGGAAGTATCTGGCTGTTGTTTTCTTAAAGTTTTACACAATATTAAGTTCTGCATTCGTGCTTGAGATCGAGATAATCATAATGCACATTACAGTGAGATATTTAATTTTTTAAGTGTACTTTTTTTAATGTATAAAGTCAATTGTTTTTATATTTACTCTTTTCCAATATTGCTATATTATCACTTGTACATTAAATTCGGAAATTGGTTGTTCGAAACGAAAAGAAATGTTAATCCGTCTTATTTTTGTTCTTGTTGTTTAACTTTCGAACTAGACCAGTAGTTCCATTTGTCAGACCTGATTAAGCACGTATTCCGAATTCTAAATTATTCATCAGTTTGTCGCTCGAATGAATGGCCTAGGCGTTGTTTTATATTTTTTATGAATTATAGTTACACTTTTCTATTAAACCTTTTTATACGGAAGTTATTAATGCTCACACTCTACCTTGTCATTTCATTAGTTATTTAGAGTGCCATTGTATCGATAAAATTTGCCATGACTTAAAACATTTCAAATGATAAAAAAAAAAAGAAAGTTCTATTTTCCAAAAAAAAAAAAGAGGGAACTGCAGCATGCTGTGTGTTCGTACGATCCGATTTTTCGGAAGGTTGAAGCAATAAGTTAGGTACAGCAAGTAAATTTTGTACATAATATTGTTGATATTACCTACATATGTAACAGTCATTATATTAAAAGAATTAAATTAGTTAAAATTTGTCAGTTTTACGGAGTTTTCATTTTAACCTTTTCAGATATAATTCTCAATCTCCTTCTTGTTTCATGTTCCGTGATATCCTTTCTTGTCAATACATCGTGGGAATACTTTTATCTTCTAGATTCTAAGCAAATTTCTAAAAGTGAATGCATTGGAGGTCGTAACTTGTCGAGAAGTAAATGGTATAATAAAATATAAGACTAAGTCATTTTGTTAATTATATATTTTATGGCCTTGGCATTCCGCTCGGCGATTTGGTACCTTTCTAGCTTGTTTTCATGGTTTTGTTTTAAATATAAACTTTTATCGGAAGAAACGTAAAAGTGAAAGGTTTTATTTTAAATAATTGGATCGATTTTAAAATGCATAGTAATGTTTAAATCATTTCCAATTTTGTATTATAAACTCTGAACTTTCAAAGCGTTGAACGCTATTACATAGTCGTTAAAAAAAAGTTCATTAATATTGATGATATCGCATATGCATTCACGTCTTTATATTCTTAGAATAATTTAATCTTATTCTGAACTCGCACGCAAGTATTCAACTTCAGAAATGTTTTTTTTTTTCAGTATTGTTTACAAGAATTTCAATTTGAACTCAATATTATCTACAAAAAATCCAGAAAAGAATTTAATTTGAAATACATTCTTATGAAATTTTTCTTCTAATTTTTCAGAAAGAGATCCATTTACATTTGGAGACAGGAGACTGAAAAGAGATTAAATTCAAGGAGTTTCTCGAAATGCTTCACTGATGAAGAAAAAATCAAATTCTGGATTAAGAGCCCAAAGTCCAGGAATGGCGGGCGGATTGAATGCCAATAGGGAATCATCTCCCCATCGAGTTTGCAGAGATTTTCTGCGCAATGTTTGCCACAGAGGCAAAAGGTGCAAGTATCTCCATGAAAGGTCAGAGGATGCTCCGGTCGACGAGTACACTTTCTGTCACGACTTTCAAAATGGCATGTGCAATTGGCCCGGTTGTAAGTTTCTCCATTGCACAGAAAGTGAAGAAAAACATTTTAGAGCCACGGGAGAATTACCACCGCATATTCTTAGCAGACTGAAAAGTATAAATGAAAAGGAATTGCCCATTTGCAAAGACTTTGTCAAAGGCAGTTGCCAAAGAGTAAATTGCAAATTCCGACATTATAAAAAAGATGAACCACAGCTTAATATGATCCCTGTTTTACAAATGAATCCTCCAAGACCTCAGCACAATTTTAATGGAGTTGGCAGTGGAGATAATCGCAGATTTGACGAGGAAAGAAGGTGTTTATTGCTAACTTAATTTATTTTAAATCATTATTCATTGTTGGAAAATTATGTTGAGATAGAAAAAGAAATTCTATCTAAATTAATAGGTTGAATTTTAAAGATTTGTAGATTATTTTAAAATTAATGTTATCGTAATGCTTAACAAATCAGTATTATTGAACACATTATGGTAGAGTTCTATATTCGAAAGAATGACTCTAATCTCTTGCAAATTGTAACTATTAGACATTTAAACTTGCTAGCAGAATATTAATAGCCAAGGAGTTACGTAAGAGCCACTAGTTTGAATATAAGCCTGGTCTGCTTGTGGCAGATCTGTGCATGAATCATTACTCAAGCATAAATAATGCGTATCATCTTTTTTCTATTACAAAACTATATACTTCAATATTAGTATATTAAATACCAATTAAAAATTATATTGTTTAATTTGTAGTTTGATATTGTTGACAAAACGATTAGTAAATATTATTTTTAAAATGAAATGTTTTTTTTTTTTTTCAGTTTTCACTGGCAGATGGAAGATCATTCTTTGGTTACAACTAATGGATTCAGTGCATCTTCACATCCCCCTGATTATATGGGCCCTCCAGAACCAAAAAGAAGATTAGTTTCTGGCGAAGCTCTTCTGCATTTTGAAACATCACAGCTGGTTGGACAACATCCTGCTCAACCCGTCACGTCTGGTTACTATTATCCAGTGATACCTAGAAATGAAGCCAGAGCTATCGTTTTGGAAGATGAAAATGCTTTGTTAAGAAAAAAGATTGAAGAACTTAAAAAACAGGTTCGTTTTTAAGTGGTAATTCATTTTTATTTTTTCGAGATTTGAGTTTTTTCTCAGTTTTGTATTTTAATTTGAAAATTCTATTTTCAAGGTCAGCGACTTGACAGCAACTAATGAGTTTCTACTGGATCAAAATGCCCAGCTCCGGATATCAGGAAAGCGAACGGCGAATGTAACAGCAGTCACAGTTCCAGCAGTTACAATAACAAATACAGTTCCACCATCGCAAGCACCTACTCCTCAGCAAATGGTAAACGCTGCTGTAGCTGCTGGAACCCTTCGAACTGTCACAGCTAGTGTAGCTACAGTTCCAGTTAGTCTAGCAACTGTTGCTCCAGTTTCAATTGCTGCCGTTTCCATGGCTCCAGTTTCCATTCCTCCACCGATTGTCACGATGGCCCAGCAGACGATCACCATGAGTGGTTCCGGTCCCCAGCAAACTAATCAACAACCACCAAATAATCAACAATCTGCAAATTTGCCCCTTTCCATATCTGGAGCAACTGCCCCCTTAGTTTCTTATCCCATCATGACCCAAGAATTAAGGCCAGTTCTTCAATAAATTTTTCTCTTCTGAACAAAGAATCTTCTATAGGTTCAAACTTCAAGCATAATTTGAAACAGTTTAAGGAACTGAATTTCTTTATATATTTTCGCTTTCTAATTTTCGTGATTGAATCACCATTAAAATAATTGCTTTTTTTCACTGATTTTTACAATTTGCGCCTAAAAATCGAAGCTGCAAACAAATTCGTGTTGACTAGATATTAGATCTAGTTGAAGAATTTATTATAATATGTATATTATATGATTAAATTGAAAAAAGGTTCCTATATCACAAGTGGACGAGCAATTACATAGTTTATTCGTTTATGATCGAGATATATATTAAGTTTTACTCATCCAGTTTTTTTAATTTAAATGACAGGGAAATTTTCAAAAACTTCAGAATTGTCATTTTCTTTTTAAATGTGAGTAGTCCAGAATTTTCATCTCGTAAACTTGTGACAGGCTCTGTACATAAATTCTAGTAGATTTATAAATACCAAATCTTGAACAGCAATTTTATTAGAAAAGAATAATTATAATTTTCTTTTCTTAAAAAAAAAGCAAAACGAATCATTTGTGATATAAAATTTTTATATTTTTGGTAAAATTTTTAAATAACTTACGCATGCTAATTGCGTAATAGTAAGTACCAATTCAAGCAAATATTCAAACGTAAAAGTTAAAAAAAATTCAAGTATTGCTGCATCTTACGATTGTTCTCTACGCAATGCTGTAAATAGTACTTTGTTTGAGTCAAAATTTCTTTAAAAAAAATTTTTATACTTCGATTATCGATAGATAAGTTAAATATTCTTATACAATAATGATATTTTAACAAATTAAGTACTTATCGCGTCGATTAAGGTATTTGTTAAGAGATAAGTAATCTTAGGTTTGAAATGCTAGAAGTGATAGTTCAAAAAGCAATTCTAATAAGTAGATTTAAAATTTTAAAAAATCAATTTTCTTGTACATTGCACCATAAATAAATGCCTGTCTGGTTTAAAATGAACTCTTATTTTCTAGTTGGCTTTACAATTTTCTACAATCTGTCAATGCAATACGATAATTTGTTCGAAACTTTCTTTTATTAAATCCAAACATGCCCCCTCAACTTACAAGAATAGAGTTCAGATTTTCTCACCTCGAATCTATAAATGCATGATATTTAAATATAAAAAAACTGTTAACTACACCTTGAAATCTGGAAGAACACTTAAAATTGTAGAAAGAAGAAATTTCGGGGCTTAAACCCGAATTTTGTGCAAGTTTTAGTAACTTTGGGGAAGTGACAGACTTTGATATTTATATTTTACAACCGAACATGGATAAATTTTCCGGAAAAAAAAAAATTGCCTCCTGTAGATATAATTTTTGGAGCACATTTCTTAGTTATTTACACATCTACGACCTACGCATACAGTATGAACTTTTATGTCCTATGCAATCTTAAGCTTTTCACAGTTAAATACAAAATTATTAAAGGAAACATATATATGACCAAATATAAGTAAAATTAATTATAAAATATCTTCACCAAACAAAATTTGAGCTTCTAGCCTGTTTAATAAAAAAAGACTATAAAAAATAAGAATTGTTTAGGTCCTAATTCTCGCGATAGAAACTGTTGTAGGTAACGAAATGGAATTCTATTAATAGAAATTAATTTTTCTCGAAGTTCAACGTCGAGAAAAAAAACACGTTGCGCTCTGCGAAAACGCGATAGCAACAAGGAGCTATTTTTTTATATGTTGTTTTATGCAACAGCGGATACGGATTTGATGGATTTGTTTCTTAACCAATAGGCACCAGCCAGTAAGACTGTGCAACAAAAGCCTACTAAAATTCTTATTTTCCAGTGTTGCCTGTAGCTCCTGAGAACATTGATTACTTTTATAGTTTGTTCTCGAGTATCACGATCACTGCTAGAATTTTCGATCACGAAGTTTGCCATCTCCGCTTTTTTGTCCAGGGACATTTGTGCGGCGATTCGTAATTTTGCTTTCGCTTCGGTGTAGCCAGATCGCTCCATCAACCGCTGAAGCTGAAGATCTTCTTCGCTAAAAAGGAGGAAATTGATCTTTAAAAAATGATTTAAACAGCTTTATTAATTGAATTTTTATTATTCTATGTTTTAAACTAACCTAATTTCTTAGTTTTGAAGAAGAATTTGTTATCAATTAATTAAGAGTTAATTCTAGATTGTTTTATGTGTTAAAAATGATTCATTGTTATCAACCTACCAGGTGACGACGATGATTTTGTGTAAGTATCCAAGCATATGGCCGGTTTCGAAAAGTAGTGGCAAATCCATAACAATAAAAGGATATCCTTTCAGAAAACATCTAAACGCCTGCCAGCCCATTTCTCTATAAATATAAGGATGTGTTATGGCATTTAACTTTTTTCTCTTCTCAACATCATTGAATATCAAATCCCCCAATTTTACTCGATCCAGTTCTCCATTTTCCAAAAAGACTTCTTCTCCAAATTCTTTTCGTATTTTATGCCATGCTGGTTTTCCTGGTTCAACAACTAAAATAAAAAAAAGGAAAAATTGTAAAAAAAAAAAAGGAACCATTGTAGTTGTGGTTGTCACCAGTAATTTTCGACACAATATACATTAATTTTTTCAATTAAAATGGATCAATTTCTGACCAAACAAAAGGACAGTCGATAAATGTAAATGATTGTAGTTATAAATAAACAACTTATTTAAATTGTAAATAAGTATTTGAAATAAAACTAAACTAGCTCCAACGAAAAATTTGATCGAAAATAAACGTCAGAGATATTTTTAGTAAGTTATAAGCAAGTATGTTAATTTTGACAAATCAACAAAATTTTTAGACCTTAAAAAATCTGCTTGGTAACCAATTAATAACCGGAAATTTTAAATTGAATAATTAAGGATTACAGATATTTGTGGAGAAGAAATTTAAATGAATTTTAGTGAGAGTAAATTCAGTATGAAAGAAAAAAATTGTTTCATAAAATCGACGTTTCATGAATACAAATTGATGGACATGAGGACTTTGATCGAATAAAAAATAGATTTAAGATGCATTAAAATTAGTGAAAAAAATAGAAAATCATGTGCTATTTGAAAAATTGAAAGAGAGTTAATTATTGTTGTGCATAATCGTTTTTTGTTTCGAATAATAGAAGAGAAAATTCGTTTGTCATTGAGTGAATACCTAACCTTTTCGGGCGACGACGTCGGCATCGATGACAGGTATTCCATGTTCTCGCATTATTGCAGCCACAGTACTTTTGCCAGTGGCTATGCCACCTGTCAGTCCCACAATAAACATTTTTGTGGATTATTAACTTGTTTAGTAATAGAAAAAAACCTCCACTTTGTCAGGTATACATTGTAGAACTTTGGTATTCTTGTATTGAGACTATTGAGCAAGTATGAACAAGTTTGAGCAAGCAAGCCGCTGAGCTAAGAATTAGTCGGTAAGGTAGAAATGTTTCTACTTTCTTTCTAGTTTGCAATCTGCCATACGCAGATGTTAGACCACTAGATCTGCTGTAGGAGTTGGGAATCCCCTTTTTTTAATTTCTTTTAATCCCCCTTTTTTAGTTTCTAGACATTGGTGATCGACTGATTGCGTTAGAAATATTAATTTTTAAATTTATTACAGGTCAAGATTTCAATATATTTATATTTTTAATAGTATTTATCATAAATACGAAATACTAACTTTTAGGTATTTCTGTACAATAATGTTAAAAAATCAAAGGGTTTAGAGGATTTAAAATTTTGAATGGCTTAATTTTTGCCACTTTGAAAGTTTAAATTAAAATGTTAATGATTCAAAAACGAGGTCATTGTTCATTTATAATTTATTGTACAGAATTTCGTTACGGTACTTTATTGCCTCTGTTTCATTGTTTATTTATTAGATTTTCGATTTCGTAATTTATCAAAATGAAAGGTAGGTGTAATAAATAAGATATTTTTATATACGTCTATTTATTGTTACATACGATTAGGTTAACAGAACCTTCACGGGGCAACTGAAGAATAATAATTTTTCTGAAATTGTGAGACTAGCGTCAGATGTTAGGTCCTCAGAGTAGCAGTGGCATTAACATACTCAAAAGTTGGACGCTCATGTCGATGTTACAAGCTGCAGATGGAATCTCAAATTCACAATCAGTTGCCCCGTTGCTAACGTGGATGAAAGAGGGATTACATACTTCATTATATAATAATTATATATCGATGATGCAACATTAACGTTTATATTGTATCTTTGTGTATTAATGCTGTTGCATAATATGTTAATAGAATTTTTTTATGGAGTTACAGTACGGATAGTATAATAAGAATCGTCGTCAACGTTAATCGTAGAGTAACTAGTCATTGAAACGTATAACATCTCAATAAATATTCCTGGTCGTTGGTTATCAACGTTTACATGACAATAATTATGACTTACGTGCCTCTAACGTATACATCGCATTAGCGAAATTATCTACCAATAAATATTGCAATACAATATTCCAATATATTTAGTTTCGCGCCTTATTTCAGAATTATGGATCTTATAACGTATCATTGATGTCGAACATTGGTAAACAATAAATTCTTATCTTTAAGATACATGCACTTATATTTTATCGTATGCTCCTCTTTTAAAACTACAAATATATGATTAAATATGCTATATATCGATTAAATATTTAAAGATTTAAATATTAATCGTCTCGAATCAGAGTTTAAGTCTGATTCGGTGATCTTATTTTGCTCATTAGTTTTTCAAGAGCAATTTCACAAGTTGTTCAGAGCTTATTGAAATTATTCAGAGCATTTTTTATGCAGAGCATTCTGTACGCTGGTACAGAAGGTGGATTTTGTAACCGCATGGTTACGTAAATGTTACGTCATTATCTCCTTAGTTTTCATCATTATCTCCTCAATTTTCATAATTTTGAGGCTGTTCTTAGCCTCTGGGTCATTTAGAAGTGCAGTCTTCAATTACACTTTTTTTGATACTTAAATGCTTCAACGATTTTTTATGCCGATCAGGCAAAACAAAAAATTTGCTCCGCTTAAGCTCTTTTAAGTTAGTGTTTGGTCGTCGTGTTAAAGCGATGGAAAAGCGATCTCTTGATCACAGTGAGCTTTAAGCAGAGACTTAGCACACGACAACCTCTTCATCAGTGTCATTTTTTCCTATATATTTTTTATCTGTTTTGCAATTTTTTTTTGATTTTTGGAATGCTGCTATTCTACTTATTACACATAAAAAGAGGAGCATTTACGAGCATAATATATATGAATGATGAGTTCAATATATTTAACATTAATATTCATACTTTTTTTTTGGGTTTTTTGATGCTTTCTATTCTACCCACAGAACATTTCGTTCAACATTTACCTTTAATCATAAAGAGAAGTTTAAGATAAAGAATATAAGGAAAAGGAAAGTTGAAACCTGATGTGAACAAATATATCTTCTCGTTCTCGATTGCCAATGACAATTTTTTATATTAATAATTGATATAGAAATTCACCTCTCCCATCTGGGAAACTGAATTATATTAATTAAAATTAAAAGGAGAGGAAGATTTATTCACTTTTTTCATAAAGGTATTTTCAGTCGAGATATTGCACTGCTACCATTTTTATATCGCTCTTAATTAGCAGTGTTCAATGTTCATTTGTTCATCATCATTTCCGTCTTTGGTTTTAATATCAGCTTATTCTAAAAATGCAAGTGCATTTGTAGTCTCTTAAATCTATAGAATATAGAGTATAGAGAATAAATTTAAGAGACATTGTAAGTTATACGAACTGCAAGTTTCAACATTTATAAATATTTACTCTTCTCGTCGAATGTAATGTTGCTTTCTTAAAGCTAATTACTTTTATCATATTTTATCAAAAATTACCAAGGTTCTTTTCGAATGCCGCAATCCTCGAAGGAATTCTTAACCAAGTGGAAGTTAATGGAAGGTGATTTCCAAGTGTTATACAAATTACAACCAGGATTTGCGCCATTCTCCTGTGTATTCAAACCTCAGAATTTTTCATAATTCTAAATCTACAGACGTGCCGAAATATCTCAAAAGTGTCATTCTTAAATGCCACTTCCACAAATCGTTTTGCTTCGATAGACAAAACTCCAGGGAAGTCAGTTAAGAGCCATTCAATTTGCCGTGCGGAATTCTGGCGAGATTCTATGGAAATTGTTGTAACCAATGAACAAACCAGTCGACACTTTCCTGCTGCAAACCGAAACGGCTGGCAAAATTCGCATCGAAAAATCGCTGGTATTTGGGAACCTAGGACACTAAGGAATCCATTTTTTGTCCCTAGGTGGAAAATGTGCCTCACATTTGAAATGCATCTTCGAAATGCCGTATGGAATGATATCTGCGGAGTTCAGTGGTGTTTCTTAATCCGGTACGATTCAATTCTATTCCGTATTGCAAAGATGGCAAACAATGCGGCGCCAAAATACGACAAGGTACATGGAAACATTAAAAAATGCCGTACTCGCGGAACTGCATTGCAAATTGCATTTTTTACAACAGAGGCAAATTCCTCCCAAAATTGATGCGAAAACTATGACTGAAAAAGGTGCCTATTGTCTATATGGAGACTAGCGATCGCATTTTGCACCCATTTTCACGCAAGTGAAAATGTTTTCTGAATTTTGAAGTCTTCGGCACGCACATGAAGATTAGATCTCAAATGCGTTTTATGTATATTAATGGATTGCAGTGGATTTCCTTACATTTAGTTAATTAATGGATTGCAATGGATTTCTTATTGATATCTTAATAGTGGATTGCAATGTTTTTTTTTTCTTAGCGTACTTAAATAATGGATTGCAATGTTTTATTCTTATTACTACAAATTTAAAATGTCTGCATAGTAAGATTTGCGATAATGACAGGGAATTGTAGAAAGTCGCAGAACCTACGCAAGTGTCTGAAAAAAATGAGAAACAATCTCCCATGCACAAAAAGTTGTATTTTTTTTGTAGTTTTTATAAAGAGCAGAGGATAGAGAAACTTACTGTTGTATGTAAGTTGACAATGTAAATGGTTATATAGAATCTACGTGAATGTAATACAGAACATTCCTATAGTGACACTGGCACACTAATTATACATTGTTGAAAATCTCTAATTGAAGCTCTATATTTTTCAGTGTCACTTTGCGTTTCTCAAAATTCCGAGCCTTTGATCGAAATCTTACTATTTTGCAAAAAATGAAGAGCACACGATAGAGGCATCATGCTGGATCTACTCTACGATAGAAGAGAAAATAAATGGTAGTACACGACCAGATGAAAAGAAAAATATAAAAAAGATAATAGAGGAAAGATGGGAAAATAAGAAGGAAAATAAGAAACAAGGTAGGGTAAGAAAATCAATGAGAAGGAAAATAATTCAAGAAAAGGGTCAAAATTGGAGAGGGATCAATTTTCCGCTTGGTCTAAATAAACCCTGTAAGCGATACTGAAATTATATCGTTTCATGACTTGTTTCCTTAGAATTTTTCTGGAAACTGGATTCTCTGCTGTTTTTGAGAAGTTCGTTTTTTCTAACGCATGACAGTCGATTCTTACTTCTACTCTCTGGTGGAATATTTTTTCCGAATATTCTGGTTATCAAGCCTGAAAGTTTTGTTCGTTGCTTTCCTGACGCTTAAGATTTTATAATCTATTTGTGCGCTTAAAGTATGTGATCCTATTATTTAGTAACGCTAACAATATTGCCACTAGCAAAATTCAAAAACCAGATTAACTAACTTTATCAATGGTACATTGACAGAGTTAGTAAATCAGATCAGGGTAACAAATTTCAGCTAAGATAATATTAATACAAACTTATTAAATAAAGTAGGATTCAATTAATACATAATAAATAAAATTAAATACACCTCGAATGTAACTAACATATAAGTAACGTATAAGTAACATTAATTTACTCTATTAGAAATAAATAATAGTAATTTTAACTAAAGGACTAGTAGCGATTTAAGCGTGCGTTGTATTGTACTCGATAAGTATATCTCTTCTCGTCTCTAATAGAATTTAACAGACTTCGGATTAACCAGTGCTGCTCTAATACATCAACATCTTATCGTATTTTTATCTGTCAGTGTAAAAGCTTCATTTCTACTGTTGACGTGCATATAGCATATCTTTAACTGACTCTAAAAATTTACATTCGATACATATTTGTTGCACCTATCGTGAGAAACGCCAAGGGGACCTTTCTCTGTGCTGATCGACAAAGTTACGAATGACAACGACTTCCGTGCAACGAGAACTTGATTTGTTGATTGCAGCAGAGGCAGGTTCACTGTGGACCCTCTCGAGGATAGTCAACCTTTTATTGCCAATAAGTTTCATCAGCGTCACGCTGATTCGGTTCAGTGGCGGATCCAAGAGACCATTCAAAAATCCCCTCTCTCTCACAATCATTTGTGTTTTCGTTTGATAATATTTCTTATCCACCATCTTTTCTATTTTTCATCGTTTTGGCCATTATTCTTTATTCTAACCAGAATGTTCATTGTTTTTCGTGTTTGTGAAAGAAATGGGATTCAGATAATCATTCGATTTGATATACCCTCTCGGAATAAAATTACTGGTACTTTGATCTTAAATTTACTATTATAGAATAGAAATGTTTAATAACAATCTGTTATTAAGTAAAGTACAAATATCATTTTTCTGAATGAGTAAATTTTCTACGAGGGGGCCATTTTCAGAAGAAATTGGTCCCCGATCCGAGAATTTCTGTTGGGGAATTATCGAGAGGACTTCACTCCTTTCGATAATAGGATTACATTTCTGATTTTCTTTGTTTTTAATTCAAAATAGACTAATTTCGTTTAATGGAGATTAATTTAACATTAATTATAATCCAATTGATGCTAACTTTGAGTATTCTTTAGTTTCTTTGGGGAAAAAGGGTCTTGGATTCGCCACTGGCTGACCTTTGATCTACGACCTTCCTCATCATTCGAAAGACTTTCCATCGATATGTTCGAAGTTATTCTGGATCATCGACAGAACTTTGTTGTCTCTCCTTTTTCGAAATCATCGTACTTCGATGAATCGCTTCTGAGGAGTAGATTTTACATGTCGCCGAAGATTCCAGCGAAAGTCTTTCGAAGATTTTTCATGGTGTCTTCAGTGTCCTCATTCTGGCTCTGGGACTGGCTTCCTTGACGTAAGAAAGGTGTCCTGGTAGGTGGTGGTTCTTCTGGACGACGGCCGACGGAAGGAGCACTGCTCACAGAACTTGATTGCGATGCTAGAGGACACAATTATCTTTCATTATTCTTTGCCCGAGACACTAAAGCGGTATCGGTTTTATGAGTAAGAGGGCGGGGAAAAGACCATTTCTTCTGGTTGAATATTGACGCTGCGAGGCTCTAGATTTTACTTTTTACTTTGCAATTTTTCAAGGCATCGGTATTGTTTCTTTCTGGTTCACAAGAGGTAAAAGACCACCCAACGACGGGAAAATCGAGGTACTTCAGTTGAGACACTGTAATTATTGTCATATCATTCTCAAAATTGCCAGTAGGCTTCTAAATAGAATAATTGAATAATAATTGAATCAGAATTACAATGTTAAAAAAATCAGAAATCAGAAACACAATGCTAAAAAACAAAAAACAAAAAGCAACTCAATTCACTTCTTCATCTCAGATCAATGAATTCTCCTGGCAAAGTGAATGAATCACGTTCAGAGTATCTCAGAAAAAAATAAAAACAGAAGTCAAGCTCAATGGAGATTAATCATATCCTCGGAAGCTGATGAAATAGAAATGCGAAAAGAAAGCGTGACAAATGAAAAGGAAAATATGTGCTTTAATACGAAGGAATCTATTCCTTGTACTCTGCTGTAGGTCCTCGTTGATAATTAGAATATCTGTCCTCGTTCTTCTCGTTAAAAGATCAAGGCGGTCTTGCTAATTTAGAGACTGAAGGCCATGCTGAGGCCATCGCATCAGTATTGACTGACCTTGTGAATCACGACGTTGCAGTTGGTGATGACTGTCAGAAGAAGAAGTGACATCACTGACGAGAGCAGACGTTGAACCCGCGGATCCAAAGCCACTTGTTATTGAACTAATACTGCCATGAGACCCTAATGTTGCTGAGGGAGGTGGTGCTCGATCTTCCGATGGACTTGTCACTTGACTAGAACTTGACATCGATCCTCTGGATGCTGTTTTGGTCAAAACGGCTGGTGCTTTACAGAATGCCTGGAAATCATCGTCCAATTTTAGCTAAAGACTATCATCATCATCATCATGATCATCATCAAAGACCAAGGAGTTGAATTAGAATTTAAAATTCAAATGTACCTGCATCTTAGCGGTGACTAGGTCAGCGATATGACGTCGGTCTTCTTCTTGAGAATCTCCCATTAACGACAGCGCGCTATCATTAACTTCAATGATGTACTCTTTTCCGTCCTTACCAACTAAAAGTTCGATAGCACAGATATCCAAACCACCGAAGAGTTGAGCCACGTGATCGACCCACGCACGATGTCTTTCTGTTACTGCCAGTTGTTCCAGCATAGCAGATCCAGTATTAGATTTCCAATTTCCACTGATGCTCTTGCGCCTAAAATAGAAATCCGTTTGATCCCACAAATTCATGAAAAGCTAAAAAATTGAGAAATCTAAGAAAATTTCAAATTTTAATTGGGGGCGGATGCTGGCGAAAGTCCAAAAGTTACCCAAAACTTTTAAAATATGATGAATCGGCACTAGAATGTGTTACAACTATATCTTAACATTCGATTTATTTTATGATTGAAAAAAAGGGTTTAAATATTGTCTTTTAATGGTAATTTTGATATTATTGACATAAATAATAATTTGTAATCGAAGATCTCATTCTGTTTGGTAAATGGGTCTTTGAACTTGAAATCTCTAAGGTGTCATTTGAAAGAAACTGTTAAAAGATGTTATTGTTCTTTTGGCACGCACATGAACGCTTTGTAGTTGGTTCCAATCTTCTGGACATGAACGTCGTACTTGGTGTCAATGTACGGTTCGGAAGTACAATAGGCATTCGTCATAGCTGCTAATGAAGCTAGGTCTAGAAATTCTTGACTCGTCTCTGCTCGAGCTTTTCCAATACCGCCGTGAGCATGTCCCAACTTTACTACTGCCGGGTATCGGCTCGCGTTCACCTGTAAAAAAAAACAAGAAACTGATTGTTTAAACAAATTTTATGAACAAACGAGCAGTTTAGTCATTTTTCCGAAAATGTAATTCGTTTTATCAACATTCTCCATCAATAATAACTAAATAAATTATAAATTATTTATATATTATTATAAATTAACTATGATTTGTTTAGAATTTTATAAACAAATTCATCGTTTGGATATTTTAGAACGAACATCCCTATTTTCTTAACAAAATACTTAAAAAATGTCTCCTGGTGGATAAAAAATGTCTCATTCCACAGATTTGCTTTTATGTATACAACAAACATCTACTTTGAAGATCATTCTCAGAAAATTGATTTCGTGTGTATACTCTCTTGATGAATTCCAGATTTCGCTGGAATTTCATTGGAATTTGAACGTTTCAACATGTCTAAGCACCCCCCCCCCTCCCTTCCTTAAAAACTGCTATACCCACGTAAGAACTGCTGAGTAAATAGTGCGAGTATTCCATGAGTATTCGAGAGTGAATGGAGATGAAGGAGGGAACCAGAATTCAGAAGGAAAGAGTGAGAGAAAACTTTAAAGAAAGAGTGGGAGAATTTAATGGGGAAGGGAACTTAAAGAGAGGACCGTATCACAAGAAGCAAAACTGCCAATTTCACTAAAGAAGCGAGAGCTGACGAGAGCCTATCCGTCAACGACGTGTTTCAAAATCCGCGCCATAAAACGGTTCGTTTAAATTAAAATGTAAAAAAATGTAATTAATAAGTGTCGCCTGTATCAAATGAAAAAAGGAGTTGATAAGTGCATTCCCAATTAAAAATGAATGAGTGTCCACTTTGCAATGAGCCAGTCTCGTATTTATTTTTAGTATTTTTGCTTTTACTTATCGTTCGTATTGAGATATAAAATACTGAGTAATTACTGAGCAACATTGATAACGTATGTGTAGAGAAATTCCCCTTCGTTAGTGTCAAAACTAGATTAACAGGGATATAAGTGGAGTAATTATGATCGGATTTGATTTATTGTAATTTTGACCGTTACGAGCAAAAGCTGTTAAACTGTACGATTAGAATGAGTTAATCAGTATGGAAATCAGTATATGCTTTGCGGTTTTTTTTGTGGTTAATTATTGATTTAAATGTCATGGCGAAGATTTGATTTGAATTAAAAGTTGGCTTTATTCAGTACAGTAAAAATAATATGATCTATTTTCTTAATTACCTAATAAGAAAGTAAATAATGCGTTGATTGAAATACGATTTCACAGGAAGTTTTTATTATTATCCAGAGAATATTCAATATTTGGCTATTAAGCAATACAGTATTGATTGGTATATGATTAAAAACTGATGCAGTCATTAAAAAAGTGAGTTTGTGTGTTAAAAAATTTGTTATTGTTGCTTGCAGTGGTGTTGTCAGTGATGTTTAAAGTTTTTTCTGCACTTGCTTGAAGAATTTTGCACTACCCAAGGTAAGCTTCTTCGTTCTGCAACTAATGAACTTTTTTCAGTTTGGTTTTTTCATCTGCTCATGATAGATGATGAAAGATGAAAGATCGAATTAAGACATCATATGGAATTGACCAGTGGAATTGAATCCAAACATCCAGTATTTTTCAAATATATTAAGTAGATTTGCATATACAAATAATGATAGAGGTTTAAAAATAAAAATTAGAGGAATATTGATTTAGTCATGAATTTCCTCGATTGATCTAACTCGGAAAAATATGTTATTATTTCAGATGTTACTGAAAATTATTGAATAAACCACTTTTGCATATATACGCTGATGGAGCACTGAATTACGCTGATGAACCAGTGAATGTCACTCCCTCTATCAGCGAAATTCCGCTGATTCATCGGCTAATTGGAATCAGTGGTATACTTATCGCTGATTCAGATTTAGAGAGTAAGCAAAACGTATGCAGCAAATTTACTTAAAAATAAGATGTAAAACCCGTATAAAGTTCCATTAGGTAAAATCCCTTGAAGAGATTGAAATTTCCACGTCATAATGCAAATGAGATAGTCATCTTCGGAAAAGAAATTGAAAAATGAGGTGTGGAATGATCAGTTAAGGAATAAGGTGGGCCTGCGGCATCAAAATAATTACAGATCTCAGGATCTCTGGCCCTCGTCGCTTTTCTGAGTCTCATATTTCTTTAATGCTTGAGGGAATAATCTGTTTCGCATAATGTATGGATACTGCGAATAAGCCGCTGCAAACTCAGATTCACGAATGGCACATGAGCTCACTGTGCGTGCAAGCTCACACGCGTACGAGCGATGGTGGCCCGGAATATAATAGCGGTAATTCGATGGAACTGGGGCAGTCTTGCTTTGACGCGCGCCTTAGACGTTTCCACCTGCGATATTTCAATTTATCGATTTCTCTCAATTTATTATCAAAATTTTCGATCACGTGAGACTAAGTACTTGGATCGCAACCTCAGTGCATGTGTGTGAATTAAAAAAAAAAATTTCTCACAAAAAGAGTGCCAATTATTGAGTATCAGTGAGAGGATTCTTGGGAAAGGTCAGTTATTTTCTGACTCCTCAGTTTTTACTTTCAACTTCGTTTTTAAAAATGTTATACATTTATACAATACTATAATAGTATTAATTATTACACTTTGCTGTTGTTTATATAACTTTTTCCAATTGAGAAATATATGCCAGTCGATTATGAAGAGAATTTTATAATTTGATCTTGATAAGAGAAAATTGATGAAAATAGAGTACAATAATTTTTCTCACGAATATTTTGAATTTTAAAAGGAAGTTTTAATAATCAGTTTGAAGGTCTTTTCTCTATCGTTCTACTGTTATTAAATTCTGGTATAATATACTAAAGGATATTGCGAATGGAAGGGGACTTAATGTTTAACAAGTGATAATTTCCGTTCTGCGCTTAAACCATTGCAGTGTCGAAATCAGACGTTGGATAAAGTTTCTTTTAAGCTATTACCATTTGCAATTTAGTGAGAGTTACTGTAACATTTCGGTCAAAAGGAGATTGAGCATTTGTAACTTTCCTTGGGAAAGTTTTTTACCAAGTAATGATTAAAGATATTCGGCTCAAACTTCTATTACATTAATTTTCTAAAGGAATTGATTAATTTATCAATTACATCTGTAATTTATACTGAAAAGGCATAGATTTAACTTCAATCTTGAAATTTACTGGAAAGAGAACAAAATCACGGTATATAAAGATTGTTGAAAAATTGGAAAAGAATGAGTGGTATAAACTACTATATTTATTAAACAGAGGCTTTGCTGCGATGTTCTACCATAAATCTTTTAAGACGAGACACCATGATGTAATCTCGTAATTAAATCACTTCCAGCTCTTAAATTCAGACTAAGGTGATTCATTATGCAAATTTAAGACTCGGAACACCTCAGAGATAAATTTGTCTTCAAATTTTCCTCTCCTTTTAATCTCATTTTCTGATTAATCTCAAAATCTAGTCTCATGTTGAAAGATTGAAGAAAGTAATGCTGAAAAATAAAATACAGACTGAACTATGCTATAATTGATTAATTTGAGTATTTTATTAACATTAAAAAGGAGTAATCATTTCTTCTATGACCCTTGAGAAGAAGGATTAATTTCTCTTGGATTTACCTGCGGTGTGCGAAGTACTTAAGTATTATGAATCTGCGTAAGTCTGACCTTGACCCTGAGAATCCCTACAGACTCCTCACATTCCAAAGTAACGCAACAACCGAAGGAATAACTATTCATACAGAAGAATTCATCCTGGTGTTCGATCTCAATAAAAATAAGTTTATCTCAGGGACTCGCGGTTGATATATTACCTTTAATCAACGCTCATGATGATAATTGTGATTTGATTCATAAAACGTAATTTATTTCTAATCTTCTGTAGAGATTTTAATTACAGATTAGTCTATTCTTAATGCTTAATGGGCTGGAAAGGACTTATAATAACTCCCAAGAGTTAATTCTATACAAAAAGTTCAGTTTTAAATGAACAGTTTTAGATAGTTGTACAAATTATGAAATACAATATAAATTTGTGGTCAATTCGAAATAGTATTTACTGGCACGTAACTGTAAAATATTTTCCTGTTTTTGAAATTAGTGGTACTTTCTTTACCGTTTTCTAAGCCGAGTGCTATTATGTAAATATGAATGGTTGCAGATAATGAGACCCTATAATACAGCCTCATGGTCTGAGTGCTGTCAGATGAGTTTTGCCACTAAAGTAGCACCTTATCTTTTGTTTGCATACATACTATAAGAGGCCAGAAACGTGAGCTTTAAAAACGATAGTTTATTTTGCGTTATCTTCATCCTCTGCACAAACATTCTATTTCCAATGTTGTCTTAATTCTGAACAATTTATACTCATTTATGATCCTTAAATTTGCTGAAGGTGCTAAAAGTGAGGCTCGAAATTAAAATTAATTAATTGATTTATTCTTCGATTGAAGAAGCTCTTTATCTGAGAGGAAATTCGAGGCGGTATGCATACTGAATAGGCGTAATTTGACTCTTTGAAAAGTAACTCTTTGAAATCTGCTACGTAGTAGGTATACCTTACGGTACGCTCTTTATTGCAAGGTACCAGGCGCATTTGTCAGCTCTAATAATAGATGAATACGATGTTAAGTTGTGAAAGTTATTTCCGAACGCTAAAATTGACGGAACTAATGTGAATGTGCTTATAGGAAAATGGCAAGAAATGCAGAATTTAGATTTCAGAGGCTGCAAAAACAGTTCCGCAATTAAAACAGAACGAATCCGACCACCTTATATATGCTTTTATTTGTTTGCAGTCCAAATATTAAGATAGCAGAATCTAGCATCTCGAAGAGCGACTATTTACTTATTTACGCACGTCTTGTATACCTATACGTTTTTCGCTTCTCAAAATTGCTTCTACAAACAAAATCTATCGCAAAAAATACACAGAGAAAACCGGAATTTCAGTGCAAAGATTTCTTGCAATTAAAATTAACCTTCAGGTGGGTAAATTTTACCCAGAATCTAGAATATTATTACCATTTTCTATTTGAAGATATTTTTTTAATAAATTGAATATATTATTACATATTTTTTGTTATGAGTTTTTTCTGGGCGTTTATAATGCATTATTTTAAATGGTCAATAGATTAAATAACGACATTGCATTCCAAGGATTTTTTCGTGGATGTTTTGCTCGCCATCAATTCGAATTGAGTCTGTTTTTAGTTTCGTCGGCTGAATTGATTAAAAGAGGCGAATATAAATGATTCATTGAAAACGACTTCTCAGCAGGATCACACTCTGTGCAGGTGATGCCGGATTGGATGAAAGAGAGAAAAAAACGTAACAAAACAAGGTGTTTAAAATTCAGCGGGATGCGTCTCAGAGGCGGTGCATAATAGCCAATATCGAAAGATCGAAACCGCGACCGGTTCATCGATGTTTGAATTAATTTAATAATCGCGCGATCGTAGTCCAGTTTATGTAGGTACTTATATATGTATACAGAGTGAAAAAGCATTAAACCATTAAAATAAAACAAATAAGCGTTAACTGTATACAAAATATATTGTTTTTTATTATTCTTATATTTCGTATAGATCTTTTGTAGATCAAGATGATTTTGAACTAAATCTTTACTGAGAAGTGATTCGAATATAATCATGTGTGATGTCACAGAGTCAGAGACTCGTAACTGTGATTTCGCAACCATTTCGGATAATTTCCCGCCAGACTTGACATTTAAAGACGCCGGCCTTTGAAACATTCGTGACTTCCCAAGCAAGAATTCTCGTTCTCAAAATAAAAGAAAATGGTATTTTTATTTTGTTCAAAAAGCTCTTTTGTATGGAAGGCTTTTTATCGAGGGAAGTAATATTCTTGAAAGCATCGGGAGTAGTTATGATATAGTCTCCTATTTTTAATAGAAAAATTAATAGTTAATCGGTTAAGGATTCAGTAAGGATAACTAAAAACAAAATAACTGTAAGAAATATTGGAAATATAACAAATATTTAGTTTAAGCAATGATAATTACTGTCTGCAAATACTACGTCGAACGAGAGTTGTTAACCGTTCCTACGTGCTGGGTACACTGATATTAAGTTCTAGCAGAAACGCGTTTCATTTTTTATATTATTAAATAGGTTGCAATTTGCGAGCGATTCCCAGTAAACAACCAACCCATGCGTCTCTTGTGAACATCAAATTTTTCAAGTCTTGTTGGGTTTGCAGGTCTGCTCATTAAATTCAGAAATTCCAGGTCTTACCAGTTACGAGTTTCCTAGTATTTTGTAACTTTGAATGCAGACGAGAATCTTTCAAAAAAAAAAATTGACGCGTAGTTAAATAATTTATCTGGAAAATCATGGTGAATAAATGAGGATTTCATTTTTAATTTTACAATCAAACTATAATTAGTTAACTAAGTTATTACGAGTCAGTCAGATATGAGGCAGTTAAACTATTATTTATAGTCAGACAAAGTATAATTATTTATAATCCATATTTAGACATAATTTCGTCAGACATTAGTGAGCCAAATAATAAGTGTAAAATAAAATAGTTAGTTGTCTTTTGATTATGTATATAACTTTTGAATGTGGTTCAGTTTTAAAGTCCTTGAGTAAAAGTTGGAGCACTTTCTACTTTCTCCTTGCAAGTCAAATTACTTTATCTTACCACATAAATTCATGACATGCACATTAGATTATATTTTAGGCAAGTAATGCTTCGTGTGGGGTATTTACTAAGTTCTATCCAAGGTACATACAATGAACTGAAGAGTAATATACCTGATAAGAAAATTTCAAATTTAAGTAAATGAATTAATCAATTTTGCGTTTTTCCACCTTGTTAATCGATTAAATGGCAGAACACTTTTAAATATTCAAGCACTTGTTTGAAGTGAATTTTCAAACAGTTTCTCTGAAATTCTGTATAAAAATATATGTACCAACTCTCTTTGAACTCAAATTACCCTTTTCTTTGCAAATAGAATTTCATTCTATTTTTCTCCGTAATGTTTTATTGTTTTGGCTTGATGTCTCAATTCTCAAAATAGTATCTTCTTCACCTGTTTGATGATCAAATCCAAACAACACAAGCTACAAGTGAATCTTAAATCCCTCTTGATGAATCATGCTCGCAAAAGTGAATACAAGATTCGCATTAAAGAACATTGCCATCAGGTGCGTCATAGTGCGTGGAAATATTTACGCATCCCGTACTATTAAAGAAATAAACAAAAAAATGTAAAACTGAAGAAGAAATGCAATGTAAAAAAAGAAACATTAACTGCGAAACATAAATGATGAAGAAATCAAAGTAAAATAAGCTATATAAGAGTGAATATCGAAGGCGAATTCATATGACATCATCGCAATTAATTTGTAGCGGATGATGATGCGTGATAAGTTGAAGACTGAAGAGTGTATCAGATACATGTGATCTGAGAATCGACATTTTATTACCAAGGCGTGGGCGTATTTGTATCATTATACTCATCCCCATATCGCTTCCTCAAAGATCAGATTTTCTCTTTTAAAATATAAAGAGCGGGGAATAAAAAATACATTATTTTCTTCCGTATGGATAAGATATACAAGAAATGAACTGAACTATAAAATACTCTTGCACGTAAAGAGCGTAGGACGGTTTATTACAGATCAGTTGATAGGTAACCCTCCATTCTTTGTCAGTTTTCCAGGCTCTTTTTATGTCATAAATAAATACCCTACAAAATATGTGGGGTTCTGTAAAATATCTGTTTATCGATTTTTCAAAAGAATAATGAAACCTTCACTGAGATGCAATTAAAACTTGATATTTGATAGTAATCTGCGTATACCGATCAGTGTTAGGTAGTAACTTGTTACAAGTAACTAAGTTACTAAAAAGTTATGTTATTTCTAACTTTTAGGGTAACTTAGTTACTTTTTTAAAAAGTAACTTGTAACGTAGCTTAGTTACGATTTTTGCAGTAACTTGTAACTTAATTTTAGTTACTTTGTGTTTTTTTTATATCTCCTATTAAGAGAGGTTTATTGGTCAGGTGATAAAAAAAAAATTAAAAAATAGAGCGCGCAGGCTGTAAATAACAGAAAAAGATGTACCAAAAGTTTTGAACGTTCAAATGAATGAAATATTTTTTCCCAATTCTATTTTATCCAGAAATATTATTCCAACTAAAAATAACAATAGGCATTACAGGTTTCTTTCATACAGAATTATTTTTAATGAAAATGAATCAATGTTTTAAAACTTTTTCTAGTTTAAAATATAATCAATACAAAAATTCGTTCATTTGAACGTTCAGAACTTAAACCACATAGAAAAAGAATATCGTCTTGCGTGCTTCGGTTAATCTTATATTAATTATTTTTATTTTTAAATTAAAAAAGTTAAGGGAGAAAAAAAAGTAACTTTTTAGGTAACTTGAAGCTACTGTATCTAGTAACTGTAACTAGTTAAAAATACAAGTAACGTAACTTTAACTAGTTACTCAAAAAAAGTAACTTACCCAACACTGAATACCGATTGCAGTGTCTAAATAAAATGTTGATAACATTCTATGAAATCGTTTCACTCATTGTCACATTTTATCAAGTGCATTTATAAAACTTGATATTTGATAGTAATCTGCGCATACCGACTGCAGTGTCTAAATAAAATATTGATAAAATTCTGTGAAATAGTTTCACTTACTGTCACATTTTATTAAGTGCATCTATATAAAACAACATTAATGAGAAAGCATGAAATGATTTCATAGAATGTTATCAACATTATCAATTATGTTGCACGTACATAAACCATATTTCATATTATTTTCCGAATTTCGATTTAAGATACATATAAACATTTAAAAATATTGCAACGTTAATAGAATTTCGTAACAAAATTCAAGAATTGGAACAAATGTTTGAAATTCCAACAATAAAATTCCTGAGCAGGATTAATTATTCAACAAGGAAATAACGACAATAAAATTGTGAGTAGGTGTCGATTTTCCAGGGTACGTAGGTTGTCAGGAGTGTCGCGTGCCTGTGTGTTCGTATAACGTTGTACAGATCATAATCTAGCAAGATCTTGATGTCTGTTCTCGTAAAGTATAAACCCTCGACATGTCGACATTAAATATCCTCTATTCGGTATTTATCGAGAGACAAGAGTCATAGCAAAATAATCGCACGTGCCATTATGTCACTCTTAACCACTAGAAATTACTACACATTACAGGCTTTGGGAGCAATAGATATTTTCCGAGATAGAATAATAACAGCATTTTGCTTCATTTTATCACCGGAAATTGGTCCCGAATTTTATGAAGAGTGAACAAACTGTAATTGTTTTATAAATTGCCACGCAATCCGGAAAGTTTATTAATCATAAATCTTTAACCGTGCCATTGCAACCAAAACGAAGTGAGAATGAATGGTACATTTAGAGTCTGTTATGTAAATTAAAGTCACCTTTCATGACCCAAATCGGAATAGTTATTTTATCTTCCATTGCAATTTTTGTATTATATTACTTTTTTGCATTGAATTCGGTGTTTGCAGGATTAAAATGTTTTATTGTTTTATGACAATAATTTATTATGGTTTATGATTCGCGAGTCAACTATTAACACGTTGGAAGTGATGTTCGACATTGTTACATTTTACGAGGTCTATATTCTGCTATGTATTTTCATGAAACGGGATCACTCGTAAAATATGCATTACGGTGTATAAAATACATGGAAGGTCGTGTTAAAATATAAGATAGAGGCTTATGTAAAAGAGATTTCAAGTGATTTTGGTTTCAAACTGATCTAATATTTAGTAAATAGAATGTATCAAATATAAATATCTGAATCTGAAAATTTGCATTTAAATAATGTTCGAATATTCGATTTTAATCTTTGTTTTCTTGATATTTTTTGGTGTAGGATGATTCGAACTAGCGAGAAGGTAAAATACACAGTGAAGAGGAATTCCTTAGAAAAAAAAGCAGGCATTGCAAGACTCAGACTTCAGTCTGTGTACTTTAGCACTTTATGGTTTGTAGGTAAGCAGTTTCCTGGTCGAAAATTCCGGTTTCTAGGGAAACTCTGTTCCTCCATGCAATCTAACCGGTAGCTGAGCCAGAAACGAACTGTAAACACCACTCTGAGAAATTACAGGAGTACTAGCTTGAAATGTGAATTATGTTCATCCAAATTTATTAACTCTTGCAAAAAAACGAGAGGGGAATTCAAACTGAGATAAGAATAAAATTGCTCATTTTAAAATAAGAATTTTATAAGAACTGTTACTGTAAATTTCTGTAAATCATGCAGAATTTATTGTTTGATTTTGTTAAAAATTATTGAAAATCTTAATTTCTGTTTCCAGATGCGGTGGCCTTACATAAGCCTCCTTCTGGTGGCCCTCATTTCGTTAAGAGTGGAAAACTCAGAAGCTTGCTCATGTGCACCTCAACATCCTCAGACGAAATTCTGCGAGAATGATTTCGGTAAGAATTTTAATGGAAATGTATAATATAAATTTTAAATAAGAAGAATAGGTTGTGGTCATTCTTTAAATATGTTTTAGTTGCTGTCATTAAAGTGAAAGAATTGGTTAAGGGAAAATTCGAGAATCTCTACAGGGTGAAAGTAAAGAGAGTTTTCAAGGTTTGTAAAATACTCTGTCAAAAATGTTATTAAAGATGGTAAAAAAAAATAATAAAGTGCATTTTATGAAAATATGTTTGCTGGATTTGAATTTAAGGGGTTTTTTGAAGAATTTGTTGGATTTAAAATTGTTTAGAGCAATCCAGAGAACAATGTCATCCTAGATGACGAATTGTGGACTCCCTCAACAGACGGAATGTGTGGTGTAACTCTTCACTTGAACATGACCTACGTTGTAAGTGGTAATGTAAGATCTGGAAAGCCCACCATATCGATTTGTGACTTGGAGATGCCTTGGGCAAAAACGACCAAACGCCAGCGTAAAGGCTTTAGACAGCTCTATCGAGAAGGCTGTAAATGCAAAGTGAGTATTCCACTAAAATATGGTCATGAAGCTTTTTCAGCAGGGAGTAAATCATGTTTTCAAACGATAAATATGTTCCTTTCCTTCACCTCGATCCATCTATCAACTGCATTATTCGATATTCCATTTCGATTTAGTTCGCACTATCGATGCACTGTTAGAAATTTCTTTGGTAGAAACATCCAATCATGTACTGGAAGTTTATTTCCGAAAGCAGTCATCATAGGTAGTCACCATTTCTGAAATTTGTCACCTTTCCATCTTTTCTCAATTCATACAGTTAAATCTTATGAAAAATTATTAACATTGGAATAGTATGATAATTCCAATTTTGGAACTTTTTTTTCCTTCTAGCCAAATTTTCTAATATTTCCGTTTTGTTAGTTTAAGCTTGTTTCAATTTTTTGTCACCTATTTCTCATCTATTTTTATAAACAATTTTCCTAGTCACCTTTTTTAATGACAATAGGTACTGTGATGACTGTGAAAGGTATTCGTTAAGATTTCTTAAAACTCCCAGAAACCTCTTGAAATCCCTTAAAAATCCACAAAAACCATTAAAATCATGA
>JAUESH010000020.1:20082831-20136398 GCA_032275165.1 Synergus magnus | reverse complement strand
GGATTTTCACTGATTAAAATCGTAAGAAAAGAGTCACTGAGAATCAGTGAACTTCCACTGATTCAATTTTAGAGAGTGCATTAAACATTATTAACAGTGTTATATTATTTTTTAAATCATCGCCTCATAATCACAGATGCATGATTACATGACAGTTTGTAGACAAGAAGCTGATTCATCCCCTTGATTTAGAGGGGGCGATTTTTAGAGAATGCCATTGTGTCACGTTTGACAGATTTTTTATTTTGGTGAATATTTAATATTCTAATCTGGGTTTGGCGCAGATTGTCTACACTCGATTCCAGTGGAAGGGGACAGTTTTGGAGAAAGCGGGAGGAAAGCAGTGCCTGTGGGAAAGCGAACCAGGACCTCTGATCTGTCAAGAGGAGCATGGCATTTGTATGCAGGGTCACGGTGGGTGTTCCTGGATCCCATCCGTGTCTTACAAGAACTGCATTGAACAACATCAGCGTCATCGAGAACAGCACAGGTCACGGCAAGCGTGATTCACGAGCTGGCAAACCCTCGTTTTACAATTTACAATCGTCTCAGTCATCGACATTCGCCATGGTGCACTACAAACCGTGGCATGTGTTTATATATATACTAATCGTTGAATTCCTCCTTTAATGCAAATCAGCAAATCCATCCCATTTCACATTTCACTGTAAGTCATTCTTCACTCTTAAACGCCAGAATGAGATAAAATTATTCCAACCGCGAATCAGATGGAATGCGGTAGAAAATAAGTCCCGTTTTTAGAGAAATTTCACATTTCTTACAGTTTTTCAAATTAAGCAATTACCTTTTTCATCTCATGTCTTGTATCTTTATGTCTTTAGTTTCTTTTCAAGGCATTATTTATAGCCAGATTAAGAAGACTTGAATTTATGGAGAAATCGAAGCCATTAATACTTTTTCGCAATTGAAGTTGAGGAGGGATTCATAATTCAGTGATGGTTCTGTAATTCGTGGGCAGATTGGTGCCCACTTATGTGGTCTCCAATTTCATGGGAAAATCGTATTTCGTGGGAAGACGTTCGAAAGATTGAAATTGGAACTTTGTAGTACAAATCAGGTTATCATCTTCGTTGATTTTGCACCTGTAGGTAAATGCCTTAATTTTATACAATTTTTAAATAGACCATGGAATCTAAAACAATTTTTAAAACTAACAATAAGACAACATTTACACAATTTTTAATATTTGAATGGTGTTGAAAAAAAAAGAATCTACAGGTGCAAAATATTGGATCCATTGTGTATTCGAACGTCGACGTCAGTATTTCTAAACTCGCTAGTTTTAGTAATTATTTGAGTACATATTGTGTATATATTTTATTTATACATTTGCATTAAGAATTAAGAATCGAGGACTTCATTTCTATTATTTATAGAGAGAAAAAGTTTAAAATGTTTTTTTTAATTTTCTTTCACAGTGAAATATGAAGAAATCGGCTTTGTGAAGATACTTTTTAGATATTATCGATGTAAATCGAATTTCATTAGAGTATTTATTTAAAAAGATATAGAGGTGAACAACATATTTATTATTAATATGGGTATTATTTAAATTAATTTGTATTTCTCATTAATTTATTATATTTAGTAGCGTGAACTTTCAACTTATTGTAACGGTATAAGGTAATGACTAAAAAGTTTTCAACTTTGTATACATGTACCAGTAACAATGAAAATTTTGAAAATTTTTACAATTTTTACTTTCTCCTTTCACTGTCTTTTTTATATTAATTTATATATTTCAATGCTTATTTATTTTAATTCTACCTTCTTTTTTATTCTCTTAATGAAAGAATAAAAAATTTCTACTCTAATTCTTTATTTAATTTAATTAATTTCCTCATTTTTATGCATTAAGGAATTGTTTTCGATTTTAAGATCCTCATTTCTTTCTATATGATATTTGATTAATAAAGAGGAAGATAACTCGTGAGTTTATAGGTTCTAGCTTTTCCAAGGAACCTAATGCATTTGCATCTTCACGCGTGATGTGCATCCACTTTAATCTTTCTGTCAGCCATCAAGTACCATGAAAACCCAGATTACATCATGGAAAAAATTCGCATAAAAATGCTTCGTGCATGATATATAGGCATGACACTTGAACTCTCTTCTTACTAACTAAATCACGTTAAATTCATGATTTATTTTTGCCATGAAATCATCCTTTCTATTTATAGTAAAAATAAATGGGTATTACGATTTAAATATTGATTTTCAATTTACTTTTTCTGATTATTTGAATTACTTCCTGCATTTCTTATTTATTCACGAGTTTTAATTTAATCATTTATTGACATTGAAAATGGTCAACTGTTATTAATTATTGAAGTATTTACTCTTCATTGACCTTATTTTTTACATACAATTAAATATTCCTCGCCCAAGAAATTATAATGATTTCTACATTTGCAAGAAATATTACATCGACGATTGTTGCTCAGTCGAACCTAATTATAGTACAATGGTCGCACAACTATAATCAAGTTGTTCAATATTAAATTAATCGATCAGTGTGTAATTACGCCTTCATCTGTCTGAGGTGCAATTCCAGTAAGAGATTTAAGCCCTCGGCAAGAAATATTCATGTTTATTATGAAACCTCGTTATAGCGCCAACTTAATTAAAAATTACACTCTTCTCGCTACTTGTGCTTCAATAATTTTAAACGAATTATCAACTTTCAATTCACTGGAATGGAAAATTTGAAAGTTCTTTTACCGATGAACATTAATTTTACAAAAATTTTTGCTGTGCATTATTTTTGTATTTTATGTTTTCTCATAAAAACTTATTAGAGATATAAAAGGTAATTTATCACGAATAAATTGTTCTTTAACACTTCCCTGGTTAATTAGAAGTAATTAAACTTTCCCACTTACCATTTCACGGTGGTTAGGGTAATAAGTCTGGTCTATTAGCGGAAAGTTTTCTTTTCCCAGTCGCCGTTGTAATCCTAGAAGGTGAGCAAATACCCAAGGCTTGTCCTAGAATAAAAAAATAATTAGTAACTAATTATTCGCTGAAACGAAATCGATACTAGGATAAACATGATTTATTTTTAAATAAGAATCTTCAAAACTTTTTCAGGAAAATTTTTACAAGTTTTCGTTTTGAAGCATGTAGTTTTCATAAATTTCAAGTTGTTTTTGTTTCTTTAAAATCTTTGAGAGTCAAGTTTATTTTTAAAAATGCACAAAACTTATTTTTATAAGAAAACAGGCTTTTAAATTTATTAAACTCACTTGGAAGTTGTAAATAGCAGTTATATTATTCACACTGGGAATTCCACCGTACATCAGACCGAGTAATAGATTTTTGTGGTCCTCATTAGCATCTCGCAAATTTTGACGAATCAAAACAAAGTCCGGTTTGAAAGACCTAAAAACATACAATTTTTCTTGAAAAATTCTTGTTAAGTCAGCAAATAAGAAAATTGCTAAGAAAATGCAACAACCTTCTCATTTTATGGGCCAATAGATGCAGGAGCATTCACTGACAATATATGCAAATTCATTTGACGGATATTCATTCTATCGGCGGCTATACGAGATAAATGCGTTTACGTGGTGCTCTGCTATCCACGTTAGATTTATTGAGATTATTCTCAATATTCATGAGTTTATCCTACGCCAATGAGAAATACTTTCTCAACGCTTGAAGCAATTTTGCCAGAATATTAAAGCTTTTCAGAAACTTTTTCCTTTTATTTTCTAGGAAAAATGATCTTGAAAGGAAAAATCATGCAAATCGATTTATTTGAAAAACGAGTTTTATTTAGTCCAAATTGACATAAACCATAAATTATCTTTATTTTAATCAGAAGGCTGGATATTTTAAATAGAATTGTTCTGGGAAGTGTAACCTCATTTCGGAAATAAACAGAAGTTACTGTGAGGCTGTTGCTAGATCTAAATCAACTTCTGCGGTTATTCAGAGCATTTATTCATTCATATAACTTAAATTTCATCGTTATTGCGCTTTATACTTTGATTAGATATTAAAAAAAAAATTTGAGGAAGTATGATTACACAGTAAAAAAGAAACCTTAAAATTGTTACACCTTAAAATTTTTTTGGACTTAAATTCAAAGATGAACCTAAGTTAGGTAAAAAAAATTTTGAATTTAAAAAGTTCAATATCTGAATTCCAGAATTTAATCATACGTTTACTTAAATTCAGGATAAATTTTTACTGAATTTAAGTTTATCTCTGAATTTAAGTCCAAAAAAATTTTAAGGTGTAACAATTTTAAGGTTTCTTTTTTACTGTGTAATTTTTCAGTAACTGTGTGATGCAAATCGTATGATTATTTCTTCTGAACTCTTGAGAAAAATTATGCACAGTGAAAGTATATCTGCAAAAGGACTTTGAAATACTTTTGGAACTTTATGAGAAAAAAGAGTGGGTGGAAAAAAATGGGAAGAGGTAATTCGAGCACATATGGTGCAGGTTTATGGCCTTCTTTGGAGTAAAGTTAAACAAGGAGGTCGGTAGTTAAGAGAAGATTAAGTGCCCCGTAGAAAAAAAGTGCGGGCAGGTAATTCAAAGAACCCGACTAAGAAGAGCTGAAGAGGGACAAGATAGAATGATGAAAATAAGGTGGTTGTACGAGTTATGGCTGTGCTTCACATAGGTGTCGACTACATACGTTCTCCAGGGACGATACGAATTCCTTTGCTAGAAATTATTGCAATAATTGTCTTTGAATCGATCTATGTCGATAAAGTATGAAAAAGCATTTAAAATGAATTCATCAAACCAAAAGAAAACGATTTAAAAAATAATGTACTGTTATCTTTTCATTTATCTATTTAGGAAATCTATATATGGACAACTATAATAATTGTGAATGTCTGGACCTTCAGAAGAGTTTTTGAACTTCAAGTATAAACGGTTTTTTTTACAAGTACTCTTAAAAGGGTTTTTTGAGTGTTTGCCGTAGGGTACGTGCATGATGGTAAGAAAGTGGATGTGTCTTTGATTTATGTAAGTGAGACCTATAATAATGACATACCGGATAACCTTGGTCCCGTTACGGAAGACAGCCATGGAGATGGTGGTACCCTGCTCGTTTGCAGTGAGAGAGAGCTCACGAAATTCGGCCTGTTCGACTCGAATTTCATAGTCGCCGTGAAGTCTTCGTCCCCGGAAATATTTACTCCAGTCGGTGTTTTGATCATCGATCACCAGCAGAGTCAGAGAGCGGTCTTTGCCAAAGGAAGGTCCGCGAGTAGCGCCTGAAACCGCGGCTCCCAAAATGGATGCTCCCTTTGAACAAAATAAAGATTTTATTTTACTTAAGGGCAAATGGAAAGCGTAACTTTAGCGATATCAGGCCCGGGTTGGTAATATAGGAAATTGGGAAAAATCCCGGTGGGCCGGTCGTCATTACTAATCATGTTTTTGTTTTTATATCCTTGCCAAAATATGTTTTAAGGGGCAGTTTCCAGTTTTATTTAATAAGGAGGGAGGAGGGTGGGCCGGTCTAGTGTGTTTTTCTCGGGCCACTTTTCGATCCCAATTCGACCCTGAGCCATATATTTTCCGCCAACTTTCTCGGAAGTAAATAAAGAAAATATATTTTGCACAGCAGAGAGCAGTGGATGAATCCTTTTCTCATTGCTGTCTGCTGCGCAAAATGTATTTTATTTATTTATTTACGAGAAAGTTGGCGGAATATATGTGGATGAAGTCACGCCTTCTATTTTCCCTTAAGTAAATTAATTATCTAAGCTTTTAAAAAGCTTAGATACCTAGAAAGGCAGACATTCTGGAATTGTCACGTATAATTTGCAGTTCCACATCTTCAATATAAAATTATATTTTCAATTATAGTACAGAGAAAACATCATTTGTTGAGTGTTTTATTTTGAAGTTAATATGCGTACTGTTTTAATTTGTTGACTTCAAATTGAAAAATTATTCGTGCGGGCGAACTGAAATGATGTACAGGCGGAATTTATCAGAAGAAACAAAAAAAAAACCATCATGACACTTGATATTCATTTCGAACCTGTTTTAGTACCAAAAATGATATGAAATCGAGCATCAAATTGAAATCGGTCTATTTTATTCAGGATACTATTTTGATACCGAAAACTGTCCTAGAATGATACCTCTTTTTAACACTGAAGACCTTGAGGAAACATTTTTTCTATAGAAATGGATTATTATAATAAAAACTTTTTTATAGGATATAATAAAATACATATGTAGTATAATGTATTCGTTGCGTGTTTGAACCAATTTCCAGAAAAGTGGTATTATGACACAACAATAGTTGTCGAGGAAGGGTAACCCTGATAAAATTTTGTCTGCTACTTCGTAGGAAAGGTTGAAAATAAAAAATGTCGAAAAAAATCTTATCTAATAAAAGGATGCTCTCTAAGGCCATAAATAATTGAAACCCCAACCCAATCGTTCTATCTACCCTGTATATCAAAATCATCCCCCGAAAAGTTTAAGTACTGTAATTTGGGGCCACATCAATCTATGTCATTCCGCAATAACGAAAAATATGTCTCAATTCATTTTGTCTTTTCCAATGAGAAAAGTACACGGAGAAAAATGGATATTCAAACATAATATCTAGATAGTCAAAATATTAATTTACAAATATATTCATCCTAAATATCTAGATATTTATTTATATAATATAGATATTCAGTCTGATTATCTCGTTACTCAAACTTAATATCTACGTAATATTTAAATTGGATATCTTAGATGGTTACCTATTTAGTTTCTAAGCAGGGCCGAATTTAAGCATGGGCACTTATGGGCAATTGCCCAGGGCGGAAAATTTTTGGAAGGAGTGGGGGGGGGGGCGACAAATCGTGGGAAACATATTTGAAATTTCTTGGGAATTCAAATTTGGAACCAAATACTTTCATGTGGAAGTGAGGACCTTTTTTTTTAGGTGTATAATACTTGGAATGACCAAAAAATTGTTAGAAAGGGCGGCATTGAGGGTAAATTCGGCCCTGTTTCTAAGACTGAATATCCAGATATTTATACTGAATATCTTAGATAAGACATGAATTACGATACTTTATGACTGAAAAATTTTATCAACAAATAAATAGAAAAATTAACCTGATTAACCTGATCTCGTGCAGCTCCAGTAAGACTTTGAACCCTCTGCAGAAGGCTTTCCCTGGTCTTGGCGGGAGAGGATGGCGCGCTGGTGGTTCTGGACCCTGGCCTGAGATTAAGGCTGAGATCTCCGCCTGATTGGCCACTTAGTGGTGGTGCACCCGGTACCGGTGGTTGATGGGGTGGCGGTTGCGGTCCCGGTTGAGACTGCAGTGGCCGCTCTGGTGCACCCTGGTAGGTTTGAGATGAATCTTGTCGGCCCAGGGAGGCCATCCCAGGATCTGCGTTTGGTTCATCGTCAAGTTCCGAGCTTAAGTCCCCTGACGAGAACCTAGAAGACAAGCTATGGTGGTCTTCGTGATAGACAAATTCGGCATTGTTCCTAGGGTCTAACGCTCATTTTGTTTGACTTTCAGCAGCAAATGCGTGCGAATCCATTGAGATATTCCATGAGATGACCATGAAAAAACAATGCCGACATGCCTCGTGATATAATGCACATTTATCCGGATGCAGGAGTCGCCGTGCAAGGCGCTGTGGTTTTTTGTGTAATTATTCTCCTTTCCTTCTTTGTTTATTTCAGTAAAATATAAGTTCTTTAATCAATCTCTATAGCTATTAATTCTTTGCCAGAAAATTAATATTCATTTACTTTATTCTCTTGTGAAGAAGGGATCCAAATTTTAATGGATCTTTTAATTGGTTTGAAAAAGCTAACTAAATGCATGTAAAATAATGTACTTAGGAAATGTTTAGACACCAAGAGAAAAATTTGGGTTGGCACCCATCATTTCATCATGATAACATTTTATTTACTATAAATAAACTTTTATCTTACAGAAATCTTTATTTGTTTTAGAGTGAAATGAAAAGATTTATTCAGCAAGGAAATAATACAAATTTTGTTTGAATAAGGCTTTTCTCTGGATGAATAAAGATTCCGAGAATGAGATATGTAAATCTCTAATGGATCTAAAGATACCTATGTTTTTTTTTTTATCTTTAGGGTGTATCTGTTGTTAAAATACTCTGAGGCAATGAAGCTAATTGAAATCGTAATCTTTTTCCTAAATTTATTTATCTTGCTATGTATATTGTAATTAATAAAAGCTATTTATCTAAGCTGTTGTGTTCTGGGTAACACAGCAAATCCTTAGAATTTGAAGCTATTTCAGTAGAAAAACGATCAAAATCCTGAATGGGAAAGAGATTACACTTGAATATACGGAATTTGAGAACCTTCAAATTTCAAGGGTTTGAATATTTATATATCTACAAAGCCTTTCAAAATTTGAAGCTTCAAATCTAATATTACTCTACAGATACAATGGAAGTCAATTCTTGGAACTATTTTAAAAGGAATATTTTGGACGATACTTTTGGGATTGCTCAAAGTTAATAGTGAACAAAATAAATAAAAAAATAAATAAACTGACCTTAACAATCGTAACATGGCTTAAAAGCTTTGTCCTTGAACTTGAAAAAATTCTTCTTCGTCGTCTTCGTCTTCCTCTGCCTCGATGACGCGAATATGTGAAGCCCTTTTTTCATAAATTCGGCTTATGTTAATCACAATTATCATTAACAATCAACATTGATGAGAATGATAGGAAGCAGAGAAAGGAGACAGTTTGAAGAAGACAGTTCAATATTTTCGAGGACGTTGATCGTTTTTCTAAAATACAGCTTTAAAATTATGTCAGATTTTATGCATAATTACAATTAATTTTTGTAATAATAGATGGATAATTATTTACAGGTAAAAGGGGATAACATAAATAATTGAAGACAGGTAAATGCTAAATATAATTAAATAAAGGCGAATGTAGACATAAAAATCAGGGAAATAATTTTTAGATATTAGAAATCTCACATATAAGAAAAAATTAATATTAACGAATTCCATGCAATTTTTATTGAATTTCTGTACTTCGATGGAAGTTTTTCATATAAAAAATTATGAATAATAATTATCATAATATCATTAAATTTGTCTGTGTAGTAGGAATTCGAAAAGTGTGTACGCGTAAAAGGGAAGCGACACTGAGATTTTTCTAAATTCATGCGAAGATTCAAAATCCCCAGAGAACAATCATAAGAAACTAGTTTTTTAAAATATTTTTCTACTCAGAATAAAAAGTTAATATGAATTAAAAAATTCCTTAAGGATTCAACATTTCAAATTCATTTCTTTTCAAAGCTAAAAATTCTTCATTGTGATCTTTTTGCAAATGGAACAGGAACTGGATTGTTTTCTGAGTGAAATCTGAGCTCCGCTCAAAAGTTTCGCAGGTGCACTCACCTTCGTTTCAGGTAGTTAACATTGGTAGTGAACGACTGGCGGAAGCTGGAGAATGAAATGTTGCCGGGTGACTGAGAAGGACCACAATACTTGGCGCAACCGCCGCGGCCGGTAATTTTGACGGTTCTTTTTTGTCCGAACTCTTCAACGAACAACCCTCAACGATTGCTATTCCGGTTCCAGTTTCCTTATCGCTGTCACGACTGAATATTCCAGTGAATAAAAATGATCGTCCTTCGTTCCAGTTACGTCTAGTCAGTCGTTTTTGTTATGTCGTTTGGCGGAAAATTGATTTGAAACTGGTTTGAAAGAAAACTAACTTCAAATCATAGGGTAAACTAAGAGAGATAAGAAAGGACAAAATAAATAGTCCAAGTTGGAATCTGAAACAGATTCACTCAATTAAAACCTCTTACAACATCTAAATAATGCATCAACATTTCATTAAATTCAAATAAAATTTCCAATTTCTCAAAAATGTATCTGTTTATGTTTTATTTACTTCCTTGGAAATTCTATTTGAACTTAATAACGATCGACAACACATAATGTTCATTTTGTATGAGAAGGTAGAGATATATATCCAACGATCATCTAACATGTATTTTTTCACTAGAATTTTGGAAAATTTACAGTGGACTTTTGGCCTACTTCACACTAGAATGTTTACATGGTGATTTTGAAAAAAGGGAACTACACACACTTTTTGAGGGGCTTGGAAAAACTACTTTAGAGAATTTGTATTATTCCATACTTAACAGATAAAGAATATTCACGTCCGTCTTGACCTCCAGTTGAAAGTTATCCTCTGGATAAATCCCGAATACTGCGATGTCACTGGTGGATTTGAGGTTTATTTGGAGGATAATTTTTAACTGGAGACCTAAAGAAATGAAGAAAAACTGATAAGGTTTCTCTCGAGAAAACAAATATATCTTCTTCTGTAGTCTCATCTATTCAACCCTTGTTTTTCGATTTAAACAGTCTGAGAAAGAAGGAATTTAATTTAATTCCGACAAATAATATAAATTACTTCAAGAAAATTTTTTCTTTTTCCCTTCTTTCTTCAAAAATTAGTACTTAAGATAAAAAAAACCTCTTATCAATTTAATATTTAACCCTTTTTCCTGGGCTTGGCTGTCTATAAACTGCGGAGAGCCTTAGTTTTGAAGAAATTCCTTTAATTCTTGAAACTAAGTGAAGAACCTGAGCCCTGCCTTTTAGTAAATCGATATGGTATTTCCTTCCTCCGGGAAATACAAGTTCGAAGCATAGAGATGCGAAACGAGAAGCAAGTTTCGTATTGTAAAATCTGTCAAACTTTGAGTACAAGCGTCTAACTTTATAGAATGATTATTGGCTTATCGATTCGAAGCTCACACAACGAAGCATCAAGGTGTGATTTGATCGGAAATTCATCTTAATTGTCCTCGTTTCGAGTAACGAAGCTACGTTCGCTTCATTCAATTTATTCGCAATTTAATTTTTCTTTCAACCCTGATGCTGATTTCAAATTTCAGAACACGTAACGAATTTTCATTAATTTTTCAAAATGTGCTATAATAAACCATTTTCTAAAGCTATATAATTTCTTGCTAAAGTTAGCTTATTGCTAATGGTAAAACAACTTAATCACACAAGAAATTAAATTCATTTTCATAACAAGGGGCACAAAAAGTTCCTTTCTATCTTCTTGCTGCATTGAGAAACGAAGCTGATATCAAGTTGATTTATTCTGGGAAACAGTAGAAGCTCTGGGGCCATGATCGATTATATCTTAAGATAATTTTAAAAGCATTTCTAAAAGATGCTTTAGTACATATACGTTTCACAATAATAATTCAAGTTTTATTATTCTTCATAATTCAGACTCTTAATACATATTTATTATTTTAATTATGAAGTATAAGGTATGCATTATTTTTTGCTGGATAAATTCAGTAGAAAAATCTAGCTTGAGAGTTCCTCAGACAGTCTTACTATATCCTTTCCTGCACTACTGCGCCGGAATTTTACCTGATAATTCGTATTCTTAATATAAGTTATCGAAATACTAAAGCACGAGATTATATATTTGTAGGAAAATATAGCTTCTCTATGTTGAAGACGGTCTTACTATATCTTTACTTTTACTTCTGCGACTTTTACTACTTTGAAAAATGAAGATTTTTTATTCATGTTACATAAGTGGATTTTTATTTGAGGTTTGTAAAATAGTAATTGAAAATGTACTATTATGAGAATTAATTGAAGTAGGCAATAAAAAATGGTCGTTTTCGTTTTTCCATGCTGAAGCACTATTGGATTAAAAGTATTCCTGCTTCGTGAAAATCAATCGGAATCCCTTGCAATATCAACAAGATGAATGGGAATATATAATCGATGTTCGGTTTCAAGGGGCGTTTGGCAGAATTTCGTAAAACGGGAGAGAACTGTGAAGGCACAAGGGGCTGAACGAGGGGGTAGTTCCCGGAAAAGATGGGGGTCGACTGGTTCGAGTAGGAGGTAGAGGGGGTAGAACTGAAGAAGTGAAAGAGGGGATTTCCGCTTTTTTCTCTACCTTTGTAGTTTTTTTCATTTGTTCTAAACGCAGAGCTTTTACAAGAACGCAGAGGGTGACTTGGGGGTGTGTTCTGTACAACTGTTGCAGAAATAAGCGTGTAGGAAAGGCAACGCCCGCCTTGTAGAATAGGGGTAGATGACTCTCGTATCGACCCGTCACTACCCCTGTCTCTACATTTTGCTCCTCGTGGACCACATCAAAAACCAACCCCCCAAATACTTACAATGTGGGAAACTCTATTCCATTACTTCACATGTGGGGAAAAATTAGGTGCAAAATGATATGAATAGTATTTTTTTATTTCATTCCATTTTCTTATTACACTAACATTTTCATCATTTTTTATATCCCTTGATGTTATGGTATTTTTTTAATTGATTTGTACTTTAATATTGCTTTCAATGCTTTATTGGTTTGGATAATGTGCATAATATGTGGTAATAATATAATATGATAACATGGATAATGTTTTCATTCTATAATTCAATTTTAATTAAATTTAGCAAAGTTCTGAATTCTGTTTTTAATCTCTGATAAATTCAAGGATGCAATCAAGTTGGGGGCAAGTTGCTTCACCTGAGACCCATTTTCCAGAATTTATTCAGAGTAGACTCACCAATGGGAGTTTACGTTAAGTTAGTAGAGCAATAGGTATTTAATCTTCACATTATGCATCAATAGTTGATGTTTTCGTTAAGTTAGTTTGCAAAGTTCTGTGTTAATAAACTTTCCTGAACTTTGGATAAGTCTTAACTTATCACAAAGTGTCGGGAGCATATTTTATGAGAGAAAAAAACTCTTGTTCTTTCATGAATATCGTCTTTTTTCTTTACCGTTCTTTCCTAACTACTTCTAAAAAAAATATAGGAGAAAGTTCTTCTTATTAAATGGCGTAAAAGACAAAGGAGTATCATAAAAAATGGTCTACCAGCAGGAACAAATATAATATTAAACGAGTCAACTCTCTGCAAAAAATACAATTTTGAAATATTTGAACGAAGCTGTGAATTTTATGTAACTTCGCTCTAAAAGTTGGGATTGAAATAAATTACTAATTAAACCCGTTTATACAGACAAAATAAAAATAAATAACAAGGTGAAGAAAACTGCATTTACAAAAAAAGGATCCAAGAAAAGCTTAGTCAGAGGGAAATGTCATATTTCCTTGAGAAGTTACAACGTGATAAGCGGAAACACCATTTATATTAAATTTTATTTCATTGCTCTCTGAGTTGATTTGCATTTAAGCTTTATGAAAACGAGAAGCAATTTAAAAAATAACGAAGTCATCATCCCACGAAAGGAAAGAGTAATTTTTCTTCATCTAGGGAAGATATAAAAGCAGCTTTATGCTCAGCGTAAACCGGAATGACTAAATTAGATGAATAAAGTTTTTAAAAAAATAGAGTAAATAGCTGCTCTAAAAGAGCATATTTTTGTAAGAGACTTCTTCTATTCAATTTATATTTATGAAATGAAAGATTTTTTAGTTCTTAAATTATTGAATTTGTTTGAAAGCTTCTGAAGGGTTACTTTGACAGATCGCTTGGGTCATTCCCAATTTCTAATGCAGGAATTTCAAAAAGGAATTTTTGTTATATACTATAGGGTGTTCCTTTTATATGCAAATTGAGATGGAGGGTCGAAGAGAAACAGGATCCGAGAGGCCATTCGTTTTCTCACGAAACCACCCAACAGCAAATTGCATTTGTTTTCATAAGAGAGACTTACAAAAAAAGAAATAAAATAGACTTTAAGTATACATGTCATTATAAAAAGAAATATATCCAGAATCTTTCGATGTATTTTATATCCATTTAAGCGTGAAAATTAATTTTCACCTCACATCAATGTGATCAGATTTTAATAATATTGATTTGTGGTAATTTAATAATGGCGCTTATAATTAGAACATACCATGGTCTGATTTTTCTCTTTTATATACTTAGTGAAAAACACTCAAATGAATATTAAATTCTGGAAAGTTTAAGGAGGAATTTAAATATAATAAAACAAAGTGAACAGAATTCACGAGATAGTATCGAATTTCCCTACGTCTGTGAACTTTTACTGCTTCGCGGTAGTCGACAAGGGGAAGCTTTATGGGATAAAAAGCTCAAAAGAAAACTTGTGTAAAATTTAAAAAGAAAGTTGTATAATATGTATTGTCTTGAATAAATTAATCTACATAAATTAATCTACATATTAGAAAAGATTTCTTATAAAAATTGCAGATTTTTTTAATAAAAAAGTTTTCTAGTTTAATTCAAATAGAAAATTAAGTGTTTAATTTGTATAATAATATTATTGATTTAATCAGGCGGACGAGGTTTCTGTAAGAGGATAAATCTAAAATTCAGGTCATACTTAGCAAACATTTGGTGGGCATGTGAAACACGAACACGTATTCAATTTTTAATGAAGTGAGTGAGGGGATAAAAGCTCGCTTGAAACGACACTGTGAAGAGAAATTATCTGGGGAAATCATTCCACTTTAAACTAAAATCATAGCAATGTGTGAAAACACATTTTTCATGAGGTGGTTTATTATCGAGTAGACTTGAGACTGTTTTGAAACGAGAATTGAAACAGTTGCTTCTCTGTGAAGGAGAAGCACTTTTAAATTCATTAAATAGACTTCTAGTTTTGAGTAATTTATTTTAAATTACTCTAAATCACTCTTTTCAAGAGATTGAAAGCTGTTTTTTTGAAAACACATAGATGGGAGAGGAATACTATCCCCTGGAGTTCTTCAGTGATTTGTCCAGTTAATCTATCAATATAACTCCGACTAACGGTCTACTCATAGGAGTTAAATGTATTTTTCTGGCTTCCCTGTCGGAATCGTTTTCATAAACGAGAGGTGGAATATATGATTGAATCCAGAAAGGATTAAAAGTCTCGGTTAAAAATGGCAAAAAAAATAGGTTTTAGAAAATAGAATCTCAAATAAAATTGGACAATGTTTGGATTCTAATTTTGATTTAATTAAAAATGTACTTCCTTAATTTTAAATTAAATGATCTTTTGTTAGATTAAAATCGTATTCAATTCAATTAAGATGAATTCAACCGAAAATTCGTGGTTTTATCCTCTTTTTTTTTAGGAAAGTAAATTTTTCGCTTCTGAAGAATGAATATGAAACTAGAAAAAACGTGAGGATGGGAAATAATCCACTGCAGTTCACTTTTTTTACGCTAAAAATAATAAATCCATAACGAAGTCCCGTAGTACGCCCCAAGGAAACGATGGAAAAGTCTCACACTCTACCTTCTTCGATTTTAATCGAGATACTTGTAGAACTCACCGTAAGATGAGAAAGCTTTCTGAAATCAGAAGACTTCCGAACCTTTTTGCGAAATCCGAAAAACAAATTTTAACTAAAGCTTCACTACAATAGCGATGGGACATCGAAAAAAACATCGATGTGTCTAAAGTTCGATATTTCCAATGTTTGGATGTCGATGTCCCATAGAAAAAAGGGCGAAATATAATTGTCTTATAAAATCGAAATCCATACTATGATGTCAAAAACATCAACATCGAAAATATCGATACCGAAAGAAAAACATGGAACTTCATTAGGATCCAGATCCCTACCAAACGATGGGAGATAATCACAATAGAATTTTGATGGGTTTTGCAGAGAGATATTCTATACAAATATGCCGGGAACTTTATGGAAATTATTTCGGTCGGGTCACCCTAAAATTGCTGTCAATATGACCTATGAAATGAATGTGCCGAATGAATGAAATTATCAGTGTTAGAGATAAATTGTAAACTTTATCAATCTATTTCTAACGAGACAAATTTTAAAAATGAACATATCAAGGGACTGAGTCAAATGGTTTTTTAACTATCATAATTCAAAATTATGAATTTGAAGATGGCTTAGAATAAGTCTATTAAAAAATAGAATTTTTCATTCTATAAATCAGCACGTGCTTTAACTATTTAAGAGCTTTGATTTTTCTATATTAGCATAAACATGAATAAACAATAGAGTGTTTAAACAGTAATCTTACTTTCAAATATTGTCAAAATCAATCAAAAAATTAAGTGAGAGGCTTACTTCATGCAAATAATCATTAGAATAAGAATTAAATTATTTTGACTAAAAAACCAAAAATTTAATGAATGAATACGAAAAGAAATGTCGGCAACAACCATTTTTAAGTATTGATTGATCCTCATAGATCCTCACATTCCTCCAGTGCCAACGGGATGTGACACCTGTCTCCTTTAAGGGTATAAATTAATTTTGAAGCCAGGAATCTCTCCCGAGTACGTTTCACACGCACTTAATGAAAATAATCGACTTTTTGATATGCATAGAAGTTCTCCAGGTTCCGATCTAGTTTTTCAAACATCTATCCTAAAATTGGGCCAGTATTGAGTCAAATGTCCCCAAATATCTCAAAGAACCTCCCAAATCCTCAACCCCAAAATATTCCGAACATCCGGCTCTTACCTCCTGAGTTCCCTATTCACAGGGACGATCACTTCCGGGATGGACTATACACACCACGAAACCGGCGCCTGGCGTTGTTTTTCACGTCAAAACCGAGATCAAAACTCAAGTAAGTCTCACCGGGGGTTCGAGATAGGGGTTCAACGGAGAAGGTGCCGACGGTCACGTGGCAGTCCTGCGCATTCGACCCTAAAGAACACGGGGAACAGGGCAGCGTGCGAATACCGCAAGGGTTGACGAACGTCGGTTCCGAGGACTAGGGCGTCCCACTTGTTATAGAACAGCCAGTGCCACAGGTTTGTAAATCTTAGGGTGACCTGGACGCGGTATAAAGGTCGTTTCCGCGTTAAATAGTATGTATCTTGTATAGATATATACTTGATATCTATATATGAAAATAATGTATATATTTTTGTGTATATGTATGTCGAGTACTGGAGATCCGCACGCTTCGACTTACCTATGACGTGTGTGTGTACTACCCACTAGTTCGCCAGTGAAACAGTGAAAGCTTTGCTGAGAATCGCGAGGGTGCTGCCGTCCAGGGCCTCCGGGTCGATACGGACACGCCTGCGCTGCCTACAATTTTCATCCCTTCCAGGAGGATCACCCATCAGTAGACACGCGACTTTGTGAGAATGTATGGAACTTCGAGAGGGAATGTTGAGATAACGGCGTACATACATTTCAACAGTACCGTACCCCATTCAGTCGGTTAACTACCCTCCTGGAAAAATCGAATCTAGACCAGATGTCGTCGGTTCTGATTCCAATTCGCCTTTGGCAGCAACTGTTATCCGCAGCTTCGAAAGACAAGATTTTTTTTTTCTCTTTTTAAGAAGGAAGAATTTAAGACATAAGGAAACAGGAGAAAATGGGGAGATTTATGCGATGAATTCAGTTATTTCGCATTTCCCTTTCGTCACTTTATACCCTGTTTTTATGATTGCAATTCATTTCAGAGGTTCTTTAGTTTTAGTTTTATGAAAAGCTTGTTTCATAAAATGCAAACTAATTATGGTATTCAAATTTTCTCAACTTCATATGCTATTTACATGCAATTACGTAAAGTTCTCAGCCACAGTTGCGTAACAATATTACCCTTGTTAGAATTAATCCTACTTAATTTCAGTAAAAATACTGTAACCTTATATAATAGTATAAAATAAAATTCTATGTTAGTGAAAATTTTCTCATGTTTATACTTATAGCACACATAAATACATGCATTAAAGAAATGAATACTGGAAATCGCACTTTATAATAATTGTGTAGTTTAATAATTGATCGTAGTTTTGTATTAATAATTAATAAATAGTGAGTAGTAAGTGGAAATTGTTGTAAAACAGAGTGGTAAAACTGGTTCAATAGAGTCAAAAGACTTGATGCATGTAAACGAATCATGCAACCCACAATCGTTATCTCTATCTTGATATGAAGCACGCGATCGATAATTATAATCGTCTGTAATATATCATTACTTTTGATTTCATTAGATATTCAAACAATTTCTTTCGTGATCAATCTATTTTATAGGAAAACCTGCAATGAACTTTATTTCTGCCTAAACTATAGAGACGATACACCAAAGATGAATGTGTAAACAGAAGAGTTGGATTTTATTTCACCAAAGCGAGATTCAGGAAGAGAATTTGGATATTTATAGAGATTCACCCTTATCGAAAGGCCACTGGGATTCATAAGAGCCGTATTGAATCCTCGCGCAGCTTAGTCAAGTCTAATACATTTTGCAATAATGATAGAAACCATTTTTTTTGTGTAATATTTCAAATGAAACGGATCATCTCAGAAAAAGCTCGTAAGAAATTCTTAAGCTAAAGTATAGGAAAAATATTCATTCTAATAATTTATTACATCCATATTTTTCATGTATATGCATTAGGATCTTTCCTTTTATAAGTCAGCAGACAAATAAGAGAATCTTTTTCATTAAAGAACAATACGAAATATTTGAAACATATTTTTTTCTTATTTTCATCACCATACCCGTATCAATTCTATCTTAAAAAAGTGGTGTAACGAAATGTCTCGAAAATCTCACATACATTGTTGTTGCAAACCTGATTGGTTTTTTAATGGCTTGAAGTTGTAAGAAAGAAAAAAAAAAAATCGTGTTGGTTTGCTCTTAACATTTGACGAAAACGTTTGGAATCCATTAAAATACGTTAAAATTTCTTAAAATTCATAGATTCCTCTTGAAATCCTTTAACATTCCATAAAGATCTTCAAAATCATAAATCTCTTGAAATTCCTTAACATTTCACGAAAACCTCGAAATCTCTTAAAAAATTTACAACCTCCGAAATCTTTTAAAATTCTACTTAATCTTTTAAAAATCTTTTGAAATCTCTCCATAAAATTCCCTGGCAAACTTTCGAATCTCTTAAAATTCCCAGAAACTTCTTGAAATTTTACGATAATATTTAAAATTCCTTTATATCCTTTAAAATACATTACAATTATTAGAAATCTCATTAAATGCCATGAAATCCTTTAAAATTTTATAAAATCCTTAAAACTTCCACAAAATCCTTTAAAAATCTTAAAAATCTCTTAAAAATTGCATAAATGCCTTTAAAATTCCACGAAATATCTTGAAATCCCTTAAAATTCCTAGAAACCTCTTGAAATTCCTTTCTAAAAAAGTGGTTCCTCTCTAAAAATGTCTCGAAAATAAATAATGAGTAATAATCGCGCGCGTAGCACGCGTGTTGATTTGCTAGTTTTACTAAAAGGGCACCTCTGTTTTAATAATCCGAACCTGACGTGAAGACCCATAACGTATATGTGTATACGAGATTGTGTTGAAACTTTCCTATTCTTCAGCGAGACATGACAGGTATATTTTCCTATTTTTATGCATAGTATAGTTTACTCTCTGAGTTTCATATAGAATATAAGCGAAAAGATAATAGCCTAGATTTGCTTTAATTAATTCTGAATTTAATTAAATTTAATCTAAATTAAATAAATTCATATCATATAAGCTAGAGTAAAATTCACAATATCCAGAGAGCTGTTTACATTGTTTATTGGGGGAAAATTCAATGGCAGGTATTACTGACTTTTTACTTATTTAGCCCCACATTCGATGGTGCGTTTCAAAGTTACCCCTGGAGTAAAAAGACCCTTTTCATACCCTAGATTCGATGCATGCTTGTGGGGTGGATTATCACTGCTGTCCATTCATCCCCTCACTAGGGCAAGTAGCAGCTCGTGACGTGAACCACAGGTGCCAGGCACCCTTATAAAACCAGTTCGAATTTTATTCCCGACAAAAATATTTTAGAAAATTTACTTTTGGATTAAATTTTCTGCACTAAGGGTATTACACAATTTAATAGAAGTTATAAATAACGAATTATTGGAAAATTATTTTCCAATAAGTATAAAGATTGGAAATTCAGATTTTTTATTAAAAATTAAGAAAAAAAAATCCTCTTACAAACATTTTCTCAGATCTGTTTGAATAATGAATCCGAAGTATTTTTTTGAGTATGACTTTTTAAAAGGAGTTTACTGTTAAAGTCTGTATATTTATAGGAGACTGACCCTGTATGAATGGTAAGTATTATTCATAAATATAATAATAATAATAATCAGATAGATTTAAGATATAACTGTTTTTTTAAGTTTTTAGCTTCTTTGTAATTCTGGGGTGCTTTATCGGCCAATGCACTGGTACTCTGATTAAAGAAGATGTTGCCATACAGCCGGGACTTTTCATGAGAGACTTTTTCACCATGTTTTAATGAAATCCTACCTACAAAATGTTATTCCCCATTTTAATTCTTAGATCATTACCACATAAGCATCTCCAGAAAGGAATAAACTAAATATGTATCTTCTTTAGCTCTTTATTGATATTGAGTTACGACATTACTGGTACGAGCAGTAATTGTGATACATACTTCATTCAAATCGACATGATTAACGTCTCTTCTGACAATAATTCGTCCGATGAATAATTTACCTTTTAATTGCATCTGCATAAATTTGCGCCATAACGTAATACTGCTTGTGACATGAATATAGTATGAATTTTCACAATGGATTACCTTTTTAGAGCATAAACTGGGATACAGGATAAGAACACTGACCAGAGATTTCCTATGCACACATGAAACTACTTTAGTATATATTCTTCTCCTTTAGTGAAAAAATTTATGTACAGAGATATTTCTTCAACATTACTTGAGTCACATTTTTCTTAAAGTAATTGGTGCCCCTTCTTTTATCTCACTTTACCTGAGTTTCTGTGTGCTTCGTTGAAAAATAATTGCACGCGATGTGAGAAGTTGTTTATCCAATGCTGAGGTATTCAGAAGAGAGACTTGTCCAATTCGGTATTGAGGGAACAATTGCGGTACATCCCTGCGCGACTCAACTCAGTGCTGAAGGAATTGTTACGAGGATAATAATTTGTTGGAACTGTGTGGACAGTGGGTGCGTACCACCCATAATCCATTGCTGTGCTTCGATAACAGGGATGTGGAAGCGATTTATCGTCTTGTCGATATCCTTGAAGCATTCCTGAAACGAAACATGTATGTCGACATTGAAAAAGGTGTCTTGTAGTTAAAGAATTGTAAAGAAGTATGCAAATCCGCAAAAAATTATTGTAAAATATCATCAATAAAATATCAAATCTGTAGATTTCGCAGCAGAAGATGTGGGAATCAGGCAATCAATATAATTGGAGATCAAGTACATCTAATTCTAGAAATTTCATGAGATCTGTATGTATGACAAGCCAGACTTTGAAGTTTCAGAATCAATTTCAGAATCAGTTTCAGAAGTTTCCTATCAATTAGGAAGTTTCGAGGGGGAGCAGTTTCAGAAATTATTGATTTAATTTGTTGTTTTGACTCTTGACGAATTATCAATCCTTGTTTTAATACAGTACGAAGTTTTATGTCTATAGGTTCAACTACAAATGGGCGATTAGTCCAATTAGTCTTATATAAGCTTCACATCGTCGATCTTAATTGTAATTAAATTGAAAGAGCATCAATTTACGTATTTGAACGGATTTTTGTAACATCTGTTCTATTCTAATTTATAAATCAATTTGTCTTTTAAATTTTATTTATAGCACGTAAAAAATTGTTCATTGTACTTCATTAAAAAGGCTCTGCAATTAAGTTTCCTAGCACCACCTCACTTTTCGAAATTCTTTGAAGTACAAGCACCTTTTGAGAAGTCTCTAGACCCAGTTTTTTCGTAAAAGATTTTTTTAAATTTTCATTGTATTTATTTAAAAACAATTTCGAATGATTTTGTTTTTATAAGTTTCTATGTTTCACCTTTACTTGGTACAAATAAAGGTAAAGTGACTCAATTGATTTTCACGTTCTCTTAGCCAGCGGATGTGAATTTGTAGACTTGAAGTGTCGCTGGCACTGAGCCTGTTTCCCTCTGCGTCTTTTCCAATGCGTATATTTTATACAATAGAATGTGTAGGTATATATACTTTTCGCAAATATTGATTTGGACATACCCGCGTTTTAATATACACCACAGAGCTATTACGTTCTTCGCCAGTAACGTCCATTACCTTGTCGAATATATATCACATTGTTTTTGTTGAATATAAACGTATCGTATTTCAAGTAACATCATCATGAAAGTTGTATGTGTATTTATAATAAAAATATACTGAGAGATAATACAAGAGAAAATTTCTCTAAATATAGCACTGGTTCCTTTAATTGCATTCGGAGGCTGCTTAAACTTTGAAACTAATTCTGAAGTTTATGGCCTCTATAACTTCCGCAATCGGTTCTTATAAATGGGTAAAGCGTGGGTGAAGCAATTCCAAATTTCCTTCATTGCAACTATAAATTTTATATTACTTTGGATTCGAATTAGAATGAAGATTTTATGTATTGAGAAAAACAGTAAGAAAAATAAAGGAAAGAGAGAAGTATAAGTTGTCGGGAAATTTGGCGACAGAATGCTTCAATATTTTTAGTTTTCCTGTATCTCCTTTATCTCTAAGCAAACTGGCGTCGGATAGACTCCAGATTTACTGATTTTATCGAACTTTTTCTCCCGAAGACCTTTTGCCATTCCTATAAAAATATCTCAATATCAGCAACTATAGAGTCTAATTAAATATTACTTTTAAGCAACTCGTATGACTTTTTTTTCATATCTTCTCTTCTTTTACATTATCAACAATTTTCGGATGTGTATACAATTCGAGAAAGGTGTCTAGACTGAAATCGAATGCTTGAAGGGAAATATATTACGGAATATTCGTGATATTTGTGGAGATAAGGGAGAGATAAAAATTCTAAAAATATGTGAACGGTGGGAAGAGCATTTACATACTATGTTGGGCAGCTAAAAGGCTGAAGTAGATGCAGTCAAGCGTAACCGCGTTTGGTCAGACACGAATAGGCTAGAGTCGATAAATATAAGACTATACATAGGCTGAGTGGGCAATTACAATTGGCAAGTTACCGCCGATCTATTGCTACATGTGCGATTCAATCGAATAAACGTGGCGCCGGTTTTACACATGTTGAATGTGGATCTGGGGACTGTTATGTGGAATACTGGAATATGATTATAGATACGTGTGGCTGGTACATTCATTCATGCATACTGCATATATTATGTATTTTCTCTCCACAAAACTTCACAATTTCCTGACCAAATAGTATGTGGTCTTGGTCAAAACCCTCTACACTGGTTTTGCAAACCATAAATGTTCATAATGCTCTGTAATTTAATTATAGAGTATTTTTTCAAAAGCTGTTGAGTATGTTTCGGGTGTGTTGCACACAAAAGTGCTAAATGTAACTGGAAGTTAAATTAATTATCACAGAACTTAGTTTAATTAACTAATTTTTTAATTAACCTTAACTTACTTTCACAGTTGCTAGGTTTAAAATTGTATTGGAAACAGAAACTATAAATCATGAGGACTGAACTGAAAAACTAATATCGCCGAACTGGAGAGAGTTTGAAACTTACTTGGGTACATGAATCTGAGAGGAAGATTGCAGGTTCGATAAATATCATTTGTACGAGGTCCAGGTGGCCATATTTCCTCGTCTGGGTCGTCTTTTTTTCTCTCGCCACAAAAACACGAATTTTCGGTTATTTCTTGACCCATAGTAACAAAACTTAATGAATTCTCGCCCACGTTGTATTTGTAAATCGGTATGTGATTCTAAATTTATGTAAATGTGTACAAAGCCCTTTTAGTTAAAAACGAGGTGGGGAATAGTCCGAGAGAAGAGTAAACAAATTTAGTCGGCATGGAAACGGTGCCACCTGATAAACGTCAAAAGCACCTCTCGAAATGGACGAAAGCAATATAGGTATGCAACACCGAATTGAAAATTCATTTTGCAGTTTATGCATGTGTAATCTGTTTTTATTTCAAAAATATATTTGCATATTGGCTTTGCGAAAATTAAATAGAGAGATGAAAATTCGATCTGTGTATAAATATTATGTGGAATAGAGGAATACTATAGTATATCAATTAATAAAAGGAAACGTAAAAACAATATTTTTTAACAGTATGTCTTTGGGAAAAAAAAATTTTGCCCACAATTTTATGATTGTAATAAAGAAATTTACTATGGCAGTAACCCAGGATATGAAATTTATCGCCACTTGTGTGCTTTGTGTGGTTGGAATGAATAAAAGAATTTGGAGATTTTTTTACCGCAGCTTACCCTTGACTTAACCACATTTTCCGCTGTCGTAAGAGGATATTTTTGAAACAAGAGGGGATTTTACATATATATGCCATTAAATAAATATAATATTCTAATATTGTCTCTTTAAAGAGACATAAATATATGAAGAAAATTTAATTCGATTTTTTTTTACAATATTTTGTTTCTGTAGAACATTGAATAATAAAGGAAAATAAATATATACTTGAAAATGAACTGTACGCAAGCTTCCGTATTATAAGAGTTAAAATGTGGTCAATGCCGCTACTGTCTAGAATGACCACATGTGTCAATGATTAAGTGAAGTTATGTAAATTGCTTTTAAACTGATTTAAATGTTAAAAACAACTTTCAATTTGTCGCTTTTTAACTACAGAATCTGCATGGTATATTTTAAAATTGTATATTCATTTTTTTACTTTATTCTGTCACGAATTTTTTATCTTTGATCAATTATAACTTTTATATCTCCATTGAAAAGAAAAATTAAAAATCATAAAAATCGAGAAAAATATTTATAATATATAAATATAATGTACCTAAGAATGTAATACATTTTTGTAAAATGAAAAAACTCTAAATGAAAAATTTAACATATTTTTTAAAATAGTAACAATCAATTATTTGTGCAAGTTGACATTATCGACTATATCAATAAAGAAAATTCGTGATAAGCTCTGGAAACTTCATGGAAATTCTACTTTACTTTATGAAGAGGGCAGAAAGTATCGATTACTGTCAGTATCATAGGAGTACAAAACCAATATTTTCCACTGCAGATAACATGAATTTATTTATATTTTATTAAACACTAGTATTTTAATGAATTTGTATACTTCATTTTTGAAAAAGTGTATAGTCACTATAAAAAACATTTTATACACATAGTTATAGGTTTTCTTCTGAACTTTAATCAATAAATGAAATGCAGTTCTATTTTATCAACAATAAATGAAAACACTACTGATTATTAATTACTGAAAACTCAAAATTATTAAATTTTATTGAAGAAACTCTAACGAAGCGGTAGAAGTTTGTAGATTATATAAACTTCACAAAGAAGATTATTTTAAAGTCATGGTTTAGTTACCCGATCCCTAATTTACCGGCATTTTTTCCCTGCAAATGCCATTTCTACATTTATTGAAATATCGAGTTGAAAATTTCTAAAATTAAAGGAAATATATTAAGCTACGTTTATCTGGTCCTAATTTTTTATTAAAATAAAAAAATTTCAAATTATTTTTTTTTTTCTTATAAATTTGAATATTTAGGAGCAGATAAATGTACCTTAGTGCATTTACTTCTTTTTTAGAAATTTTCAACTCGATATTTGATACATTTATTTGCACAATTAATTAATAATTTTAGATATGACTTTAAACGGTTTATTTATAATTTAAATAATTCAGTTTATTTTAAAAATTGAATGTTTTTTTATTTTTAATTGGTTTGGTCAATTTTTCAGTTTAATGACACATTCTGCCTCAGGAATATTTCATCAAGGACAAGATATTAAAAAATATATTAAATGTGGTGAGAGAGTGGGTTCAAGGTTGATAACAGGAACTACTTTTAACGTTTAAATCCCATTTGCTTTTCAGCACAGGAAAATAAGCTGGTTCCGTGGTGTAGCGGTTATCACGTCTGCTTTACACGCAGAAGGTCGCCAGTTCGATCCCGGCCGGAACCACTTTTTTTTATTTTATACTTCCAAAAAAAAGTTGAGAAAAAGGATACATTTTTTCAAAAACAAAAAAACATAGAAAATCATTTTGAATTCATCTTCAAAAATGTTAGAAACGTTTGAAATGTAAGATAGGAAAACAAAAAAAATCTATCCCAGCCTGGATTCGAACCAGGAACCTCAATGATTAAGTGAAGTTACATAAACTGCTTTTAAACTGATTTAAATGTTAAAAACAACTTTCAGTTTGTCGCTTTTTAATTACTGAATCTTTTTGGTATATTTTACAGTTGTATATTTATCTGTTGTTCATTCCATGTACAATACGTAATAACAACAACAATGATAAACCATACAATTGAAAAAGTTTTAAAAAACCGGTTTGATCTCTAAATTTTTTCATATGGTAATTACCATCACATACCCTTAATATTTCAAGGTTAATTTTTTTATTATGATCAATTTCACAGTGTTATTTTTGCATCAAATATCATTTGTGTCCACTGAACCTAAAAAGTGCTATTAATTTAATCACGATCGCTTATTAATTGACGCCACTATCGTCTTTATGTCTCTAAAATAGTCCTCTTTCATTTTCTAATACTAATCAATTACAATTTTCACTTAAAAAATTCAATGTATTTCAATTCGAAAACAATAACCTATATAAATATAATATAAGACGGTATATTTTTGCCAAATTTAAAAATTCTAAATGAAAATTTTGAGGTGGGCAGTTCAATCCTGTCCGGAACACTTTTTTTTATTGTATATTTTCCAAAAAAGTTGAGAAGAGAAAAATATTTTGTAAAAAGAAAATTACGCAAAAATTAATTTTCAATTTATGTTCAAAAATTTTAGAAATATTTGAAAAGTCACATACGAAAACGAAAAAAAATGACTGGATTCGAACCAGGAACCTCCCGTATGTTATGAGCTGGTACATACCTCATAAAGGAGGTTCATGGTTCAATCCCAGGCTGAGGTACTTTTTTTTTTTCGTTTTTTCAGTATATAATCAAGGCAGAAAATCTTCCAAAGTTATGAAACTAATATGGACGCTTCCAGTTAAAAAAATAGAAATTGAATCTTAAAATTGATTGACATTATAAAGAGTAAGATCGATTACTATTTTGTCAACAGAAGGATAAGGATTCTAGAAGGAAGCCCACAGGAATCTTGGAAATCGAATAAGGCGACAGTGAAGAAAAGAAGCAAGAAGTAGATAAATGCGTAGGCGAGTCGTGGGAATTGACAGTTGGCATCTTGTCGCAGCGGTCGCACGGTGGTTCGCACTTCAAGTCGCTCTTGCTGTCAAGAAAATCGAGTGCTGACACAGGGCCGCTTCACTATCCAGTCTCAGATTTCCAAACATTAAAAAAATTCTTTAAAAAAATATAATAATATTATAGCATCTATCCTTATCAGCAATATATTAAAATTTGCATAAATTATGAACAATTTGTAGAACTGCCATCTGATCAAATTTAGGACAATCATTCTACTTCTTTTATTCTCAATTACCTCATTATAGGTGCATATTTTTATGCAGGTCCTCTGAAATGCATAAAACGATGAAAAATGTCTGATATTCGAAATTAACTTTTTGAACACGTCTGCATTCTAAAACTAAAGGTGTTAAATTAACGTAGCATATCTATGATTGCGTAAATCGATGTTATTCATATTATGATGGAATTAATCTATCATTACATTATATTCCATACAATAAAAAGATAAGTAAAATCTTTTGAAATTTAATAAAATGTTGAGATTTCGAATCCTATATTTTTTGCAAATTTTATTTAAGTTCGCTGAGCGTCCCTGATGCAGAGAAATGCTGGAAAGACCGGTGTGAGAGATAAAAGGTTTCCTTGTTTAACAAAATAGCGTCGCCGAGCCATTAGCCCGACGAGCACTTCGCTTCTGCGAATCCACAAGTCTACAGATCTGTTGATCTATATACTTATTATAAATACGAGCGATTATTGATTTACAAATTCTTTCAATTAAAAAGAAATTCTAATACTTTAAAGTTTATTAATCTTCAATTCGAAGCATTAAAAATTGACCCATTTCCAATTTAAATTGCAAACCTTTTAAATTTACATATTCAAAATGAAAGAAACTAAACATTTTTAACCATAAGGCGTTAAATGTTAAACTTTGTATTTCATGTGCATAATTTTTAAACGAATGCACAAATAATTGAACACTTTCAAATCGATGATTTGATTGATATATTTTTCTTCATTTTTGTTAAATACCTTTTTTAAACATCATAATTTCATCATAATTTTTGACACATGTCTCCCAGGAAAAAAATTAATTATAGAAAATAAGTTTAAAAGATACAAAAATCATATTTTGACAAACTCAACGAATTGTCTCATCTCAAATTTAACTCAAGATAGTCACTTGGGGTGTGTCACACCCCAGTCCATTTTCTAGCTCAAATTTATCTCTCTAAAACTTAAACTTTCGGCAATTTTTTAAACATATTTAATATACAAATGTAACTCAATTTTGGCATAAATTAATTGAAAAGGGTTTAAAATACATTGCAAATTTTTGTTGTACCCCTAAAATAATTCCGCAAAATTTTGCAGTGTTATAAAGTCATTGGAGTGTGACACACCTTATGTGACTGTTACGTAATTCCTATGAGGTGTGACTATCTTGGGTTGAGTACCTTTCCATTTTCGATTTCCAATCCCGATTCCAATTATTTTAATTTCCGCTGGAAAGAAGACAAGAAAACGATTATGTTATACATTGATTCAATAATTCGTGCCGAGGTGTTGAATATCTGTCGCCAGAACTCATGACATGTAGCCTTCGGGCAAGTAGAATATAATTCATGGAAAAGTGAGCTGACTTTTATGCTTTATAGTAGATACCTATGTAGTGAATGCCTGGAGGCATAGGACTTTTTTTATGTACCTATATACCTATATATCCATATATATTTCTGTTCGTATGTATATCCGTAGATGTATGTATAATATATATCTGATCATGTCCTCGAGTTCATCGTCGTTATAGAAAAGACCAATAGTAGACTCGCACCCCCATTAGAAAACTCCACCCTTTAACCAATGGGGAACTTTCGTGCTCGTAAGCTCTGCGCGTACTACCCACGATGGGTGGGTCTTCCTGGAAACTACCCTTGAGATCATTGGTTACGATCACCAACCCTCCAAGAGATTTCAGCACGGATACCGAAGTCAAAAATTGTCAGGAATCATAGATCACCAAGAGTGCGTCCACAGGTCGGTTCATAAAGTGCAAAGTTCAAATTTTCCATTCTTAGATTAATTTCGAGGTGCTGAAGAAAAGTGTAAAAAAAAATGTTAGAATTCGAATTTAATGATTTTTATATTAAAAGTAATTTTAAACTTGCTTTTTAAATATATATGTATATATATATATATATATTATATATAATATATATGTAAATATATTTTAAGAAAAAGAAGGGTTTTTTTTGCTAACCGTGAATGAAACGTAAGGGTGAATAGGGTGAATATTAAGGTGCTTAGTAGCCATCTTCAAGTTTCTGGTTCTACTTAAGAAGTAAGTAGTTACGGTTAGTGATGTGTCAGACAAAAATGTGTAATACAATTTATTCAATTGATTTTGTGTTTCTAGTATGAAAAATATATATTTTTATGGTTTTATTAAAGAGTATTAAGATGTGAAGTAAATTTTCATTAGATTATTACATATTTATTAGATTATGACGAACTGTTATAAATTAATGAATGAGAGGGGGAAACTTAAGAATATAGTTTAGATTGTTACTAATTTCGTTAAGTTTTTTAAATTTTGATCTGCATATAATTTGTAATTTATATTAACAATTTACAATTTCAATGGAGCTTCAATTATAAAACAATTTGTGATTATGATTGACTATGTTTGAAAAATAGAAAATGTATAAAGCTGCCTCAAATTTAATTTGTGAGAATGAAGTTTTCTTAAGATTTATTCTTTCAGTTAAAAAAGTCATAAAAATCAGGAACTTTCAAGTCTAAAGCTTTCTTTTAACAAAATAATGTTCAAATCTCATTGTCTGCTTTTATGAAGAAAATATAGAAAATTTATCATTGAATGCATTTAAAGTTGAATTTGGTACAAAAATGAGTTGTAAAAATACAAAAAAATATTTTATTCTTCGGGAAGAAATATCGAAAATCAATGCCTAACAAACATTAAGATACTGTTATAGAAATTTCTGGCATTTTAAAGTGACTTTGTTTTAAAAGTTATTTTTTAAGTGCGGGGATTTACGAAACATTTTTTTGATTCCAGTTTATTAATAATATGATAAGAATTTGAATATTCACTCTTTTTATAACATCTATAAGGTACTTAAAGAATAATGACACATTTTTTATTTCTTTGTATATAGCAAGCAAATTTTCAGTTAGGGTAGTTAAGTAAGAATCGTTCCTGTAATGAAATTCTTTTTCGATTTTTGATTTCATTTTGATTGCCATTACAAATTAGAATTGCAACACTTCGAATCATCCATATTATATAGTTCTCTTTAAAGATTACAATCAGGTGACTCGTGCCATGGGGTCACGTTTAGTTAATTGTGGCACGGGGCATGTAAACGCACCTGTAACCTATAGGCCACACTTTTCTGGCGTCGCACAGGATAATTGCTACTTATATGTAGTCGACATAATGCTCGTAATTGACTCATAGTAAGGCACACATTAAACATATGTTAAAGATAAAAAAGACATATGTTATATTTTTGAAACCAAAAATATACTTAAATCATATACAATTTAATAATTCATATGAAAAATAAATCTCGAAAATATATAATAGAAACAACATTAAGCATTCCAACAATAAACATAATTGTAGTCAAGAATTACTGAAAATCTTCAGTTTTGAAACTTTATATACTCATAATTATCATCAACGCTACTAATACATATATTCTGATTGAATTCGCATTCATTTCTCTCCAAAATCTCTAAATTACATTTTTCTCAAGTCAAAATTTCTTGAAAAAATGGTACAACCAAATAAATCTTTACTCTAGTTCAATTTTAATCTTAAATTAAAGTAAAATAAATATTTTAAAATAAATATTCTTAAAACGAAACTTTATTTTTCTACGTTGTAGATAGTATAGTAGATAATCTGTTGCAAATCCTCATTTTTATTTCATGAATCTAGACCTCATGGAGACATAGAAATGAGGAATAGAATTAATCTGTTTTGATGGTATTGCATAAGGTATAAAAAAATTGTATATCGGATACGTGTATATTGTATAAAGCCAGCCGGTCACGCAATCACTGTCAGTCGTGCGAAATGCCCATGTGTTATGGGTTAGGACCAAATTAAATCAAGCACCAAATCAGAACGGACCGCATGTTTCTGTCATAAACAATTCAATAGCCATGAAATATGACACAAACGTATTACAGGTCATCAATGACCACTTTACTATCCTGTTGGATTGATATGCCGTCTTTTTATTCCGAATTTCACCCTTCAATTCAAAAAGACATACATTTTTATGTAATAGTTTTTACTTTTTATTCCAATAGTTTTTTATTTAATGATCATAAGTGCGAGTTTAATTTCAACGGTATTTTGAGAAAATTTGTTTAAGACTGTCCATTGATATAAACATACAATTAAAATATCGTTGTTTCGATCACCAAAACTTATACAATTAAAATTCGCATATCATATTGTGAAATATGAATATGACGCAGGAAATCTTATTATTTATTCAACGTCACACTAATCATCGGAATCGGCCCTTTAAAGTGCAAAAGTCACGCTAGGTAAAGCGAAGGGTTGCTTCAGAAGTCACTCGATATTGTCTCGTGCGCGTTAAAAATTTGTGTTATATAATAAAAAATGTCTCGAAATTTCACTAATTTTCATAAAAAGTTTCTATAGTACACGCAATGTAGAAACTTACATATTATAAAACATCCTAAAAACTATCCTAAAAAAAAAGTCCTAAAATATTACATTTAGTTTTAGTCGATAAAGTCTTAGTTACTAAACTTTATAAAAATTCTTTCACATAGTAGTAAAAGACTTAAAAGTAGGGTGAATAGTTTGAATGATTTTAGAATTAGTAGGAGTGAAGCTGAGACAAATTGAAATGAAATTCAAATTAGTTGAAGGTAAACCGCGAAACGATTGAGCGTTGTCACTTCTGCGAAAGGGCACACATGTCGTGACGTGGAAAAAAATTTACATACTGTATTTTTTATGCGCGTCCATATACCGACGCCTTGTGTCAAGTGAAAAGTATCGAAAAGTCATCGAATTGACATTAGATGGCTGGAGTTTATCGCGCCCTCGTCAAGTTTTCAGGATCGATAGTTCTGGATTGAAATGTTAATATAAAAATTGAGTTGCCCATCAGTCATCATCTCTCCTGCTTATTCTCGACCTTCTCGAAAAGTATGTCAATCTATTTCAAATTTAAAGCAACGTAATCGGCGAAAGAATATTAATTCAAACTTCGAAAAATGATTCTTCAAACGGTTCAAGTGATTTAAAAAATACAAATCGCAGTATATATATTAACTTTGATATTTTTAGGAAATTACTTTAAAGACCCATAATCACTGTTATTATATTTTGTTTTGTTTTGACGTAAACCAGTGACATATGTTGGGCACTTATGTCAATTGCATATCGAATAGTTCCGGGTAGTATCAAGCAGGGTTAAGCAATCCACCCTGTGTAATTGCATATCACTGCACCCACAACTGGTTTACATGCGGGGCCCTTACCTTGCGGTTAATTTTTTTGTAAGTTTAGTCCTATGAGTCAATATCGATTTAAGACAGATGAACTTTGAATCTATATGAAAAAACATGTACCCCTTGTAATTTAATATGATTTCATATAATATGTATTCATATTGTATAAAAAGATATCCCTATTCATATATTACTATAAGAAGAGAGCATTTGTACATTTTCATCAGATCAAGTATCATATTATCATCAGTTATGTACAATTTTGATAAATTATTACAATAACGATTAATGAATAATTGACACTATAAAGAAAAATATTCTACAATTTTCTTTTTCACAAGCATTCACTATTCCCCATTTCAAACCGAGATTATAGACTCACAAAAGAACATTCTTTCTCGATCTGGCTTTATTCCCTGGAAACTATACCCATACTTTGTGAATTTCCAAGCTTCTATAACAGGTTTCATGAAATAATGAGAAACTCCAGGATCGCTGTAAATTGACCATTAAGGCGGAAATTCAATATTTCACCAATGCTGCCTGTCTCATAAGTAATTCGTCATTCATGTATACGTTATTATAACCAACCACTAATTTGTCCTTCAATAAACTGTAATTAACTGTATTCTTAATTTCATTCAAGTAACATAAGAAATTACACCAGTAGAAACTAAGTCGCATTGACCCAAAAAATACTTCAAATATTTCATTTTTAAATTATGATCATGATCGTGTTTCCTATTTTTCTCTACAAGATACCACTTTCAACACTTTGTTCAAAAATTTCTTATGAGAAATCTCAAAGATTGCATTGGGAAGCAATTTATGATTAATAATTTGAATAAAAGTGTTGAAAACTTAAACCTGGGCGGTTTCAAGACTTCTGGCCCCTCCCAAACTCTTTTAGAATCCCCGCTAAACCCCTTATTTCTTAGTACATCATCCCTTCGATTCTCTGACTCTCTCAGTCGTTTACGACCCCTTGATGGCGCCTATCACGATCTTTCTTTCTCTAATAGAAGCTCAGGACACCTGTAGGGTTCTCAGGCTCAATAATGCATCGACGACATGGAGCATCGTCTAGAACTAAGAGGGTGGTATACCACGTGTGGTGGTGGTTTCTGCCACAATGCGACATGCCTTTTAGCCCCATTGTAACCATACAACCACCATCGTAACCATATACCACCATCACAGGCTCCTTCAACATCAGCTATTATGCCCTACAATCCCTTCTGACTAAAGCTTTTTACCTCACGGAAGCTAACCGAGCACCGATTGGTATTAACGCTTCATTTTGTTATTGTTTAATGGCGATTTCATATAAAGTCTTTTACAAAAAATTAAAAGAACTGTCTCATAGAAGTATTAAAATGTAAATTGAATCCGGGGTCTGAATAAATATTATTTCTATACAGAGAAAAAAGAGTCTGCTAAACGTAAAGAAACGGTGATCAGCATGTATTTTTCTTTAAAATTTACAGAAAATAATTTATGATTTACTGAAAATTTCTGTAACATTTGCATAAAATTTTGAGTAGAGTTACAAAATATATACGAGAAACTCGATTATCTTGCTCATTTCCAAGCGTTCGGGAAGCATTCTCAAAAACTGAGAATTTCATTCTATTTTTTTGTTTTTATCGTCTCGTCTCATCTCGTTCTTCGGGCGAGTTATCGGTATAAACGGCATGTCATCAAAAGTTTTAAAATATCACCGTAAAAAATGATCTGGGGAAAATTACAGAAGTTTCGTAAAATCACAGCGCCTATGTAAATTTACGTAATTCTGTAAATTTACACTGATGGAGGGTGTAATTTTCCGGTAACTGTGTAAATTCACCTCGCCCAGCGTTGGACATAAAATGACCCTCGTTAAGCGATGTAAAATCGCATCGTCAGTCGTATGAATTTCCCGAACGTACACTGAAATTTTGTTTGAGGCTACCGTAAAATTACCGCCTAGCTGTACATTTTCGGATGAGAATTTAATCTTCATTTCCCTGAATGTAAATTTAAGTTCAATTTCGTAATAACTCTGCTTCTCATTATTTTCTAAATCTGGCATCTTCCATAAATATATCGTATTTAGTAACATGTAACTCATTTTATTTGATCTAATTAATTGATTTTTAATGTATTTCTACTGTATAGACTTCAATAGTGCATAATTAAAACACGAATCTTCACAATAATTTAATCATAAAAAATGTGCAAATTAAATCGTACGTATTCGTAAAATTCACCACTAGATGGATTTTTACGATCAGTGATGTTCAAGTTTGCCACTCTGAAAAAACAGTTGATAGATGTACTATATACGATATAAACGATCTTTCGAGAAGCTCACTTATATGAGATGAGATTTAATACAAAAAAAAAGACGAGAGCTTTTCTTGTTATTGCTCATTTCTCGTATTTCTTGCTCAAATGCAACACTAGAAATCCCATAAACTCTACATAAAAAGTCTGCTGTAAAATTAACAGATTTTTTTTCTCCGTATAAAAGTGTGTATATCTTTTTAAGAAATCTATCCCTTTAATGCTTGTGTTATTTGCAATTGTTTCATGGGTTGGAAAATGGCATGAGAATTATTTCTCATTTTAAACTCGATTTAAAATCTAATATCTGCTGAAACAGAAAGACCGCTGAAAATTATTGATGTAAATTTTAAAAAATTGAAAATCTTAATCTAATAAATCTAAAATAAAAAAATCTACAGGTAAGATTTCTGGAAATGGAGGATGGTGGGAGGAATGAAACACTTTGCAAAGTCTGTGGGGACAAAGCTTCAGGAAAACATTATGGCGTTCCGAGTTGCGACGGATGCCGCGGCTTCTTCAAGAGGTCAATCCGCAGGTATGCGAGGTAATTAAAGAAGTTCCACAATAATAAAATAAACAAATTTCCATTTACCCACTTTACAAATTTAAAAAAACACGATTTTTATGAATTTTTTTTTGAGAATTTTGCATTATAGATATTGATATAAAAATTGTTAGGCTAAGTAAATACACTCTCGAAATACATAAATAAATTTTTTTAAACTTATTTTAGACAATTTTTATAGATGAAAATGGTGGTGAATCATAGGTCCTCAAAAAGTGCCTTGTTGATAAAATCTCGGAGATGGATTGTCAGAAAAAAAAAAAATTCAAACGGTTTTAGATTCAGTATGCTAATGGCTATAGCGCGTATCATACGATTTTTTATTTTTGCAAAAATAACAAAATGACGGACAATTGTCGAAAAGAGGAAAAGAAACGTGTTTTTTTTTTCACCGTTTTTTGAAGAAAAAAACACAGTTAAAATCAAAATTAAAAAAAAATCCTTCATATGCGCTGTAGCTATAGTTGTAAAGAATATGTGGTAAAAATTTCATAAGGATCGGAATATTAGTTTCGGAGATTTTATCAACAAGGCACTTTTTGAGGACCTATGATTCACCACCATTTTCATCTATAAAAAGTGTCTAAAATAAGTTTTAAAAAATTAATTTATGTATTTCGAGAGTGTATTCACTTAGCCTAACAAGTTTTATATCAATATCTATAACATAAAATTCTAAAAAAAAAATCATGAAAATCAATTTCTTGAAATTTGTAAAGTGGATATACTCCTTAATTTATTACCATTGAGTATGCTATTTAATTTTAATTGTTTACATTCTCATCATCAAATGAGAAGGTATTGGTTTTGTTTATTTTAAAATGACCCATTCTATTTCGAAAATTATTTTCAAATGTGTAATTGCATTTGATACTTTTTAAAACCTTCAATTGCTTCTAAATTTTATTTTCTGATAAATTAAAACCATTTTTCTTTTAACAGAAATCTAAATTACGTCTGCAAAGAAAATGGCCGCTGTATTGTAGACGTTTCGCGCAGGAATCAATGTCAGGCGTGTCGGTTCACTAAATGTCTTCAAGTCAACATGAAACGAGATGGTATGCTTGATACCAACGGTAATTACTAATTGTCTGCCCAATTTAAAATTTAACAATCCTCTACCCTTAGAAAATTATTCAAAATAATTTCCTTTCTTTAATTATTTTCTCAAAATTACATGCAATTCATTCTTTTGAACATGTTAATTATTCTATTCCTTAAAAAATATCAAATAACAATATTCTAAAAGAAAATCTTGCTCCTTTTTTTTGTAATGCATGAGTAATTGGGTATTATTGATTTTATCAGTAATAATTGATAATATTAGATAGCTCTTTAAGAAAGTATTCATTGCATGTTTCTTAACTTGATTACATTATAAAATAAAGAGAATTCATGAGGAAATGATGAAAACAAGGCATATCGCAGCTGCCACTTCTTGTAACACAATCAATAGAATATAAAATATAGCAATAGCAAGTGTGTAAATATGATAATGGTGGAGCGACATTACAATGCATATGCTCGATGTCGTTTGCTCCCTTGGGTAAATAAAAGGAGGGAAAAAAATGATAAAATGGAGAACCACCACGTGGTCCGTTACATGAAGTCACAAAACGAAGTGTCAGCAGCAGACCGAAGTTCGCAGCTTTTGTAAACATTGCGGGTAGCACCCCTAAGTCCAGGGAGCGAATAAACCAAACACTCGATTGTGCCGAGATATCAATTAGCAGAGGCCATTAAGCAAAGCACCTAACAGTGCCTCTCGAGTATGTTTCCACTTTAGCCTTTCTCGATAAACCAATAGAAAAGGGCCATCGATTAATTCAACCATTAATTTATCTTCTAGGGTTTAAATCTTTATCAATTGTTATGAAGAGAATTTTATCAACCAGATTATTTATCTTCTTGAGGGTTGATGAAGGTTCTTGAGGACTCTTCATTATTAAAATAAAATCATGATTGTTGCACTCTTTTTCTGAGATAAAAAATATCTAATATAAAATTAACACGAAATTATAAATTTAAATATCTAAACATACTTTCAAATCGCACTTTCTTTGGACCGAGTGAGGAAATGAATTAATTTGAGTTGCAAAAATTGATATCATTTCAAGGCATTTGAATTGTTTGATGCTGGCATGAGAAAGTGGATCATTTACGAGAAACGAGTAAAGGTTGAAATTTAATTGTATGGTGGATTGTCAGACACATGGACTGAGTAATTTAGGAAATGCTCTGTGCACACTAGCACAGTGATTGTCACTGAAAGTAGCTCTTAAGACTCGGGTGAGATATTGCGTAAAAAGATTTCGAAGGAAATGTCATTTTCAGCCGTTCAACATGAAAGAGCGCCAAGAAGCACGTCATCTTTGGTGGCAGCAGCAAGAAGAACTCCATCGGCACTCTACCACGGAGTTCCCCACGTTTATCATCCTGGAAGCGCCCCTTATCATCCACTTTTGTATCCAGCTTTTTTTTCTTTCAAGCCCACCGTACCAACTTTTTCCCCTAATGTTGGTAAGTCGATTCATCAATATTACTTTCATAAATTACATTTTTTTAAATTCAATAGCTCATTAGAACATATTAATCATTAAACGAAGAATTGTAGAATAAATCATTTTTCTTATCAGTTTCATTTAATTTACATTTGATTTTAGATACCAACGACCTATTACGTTTTTCGACAGCAACTCACTTTTTGCCACGAACGTCAACAGAACATTTGACACCAGCAGCCAAAGAAGACGAAGTCACAAGTTCAGAAGAAGCTGGAAAAGCTGATGATCGGATTGACTTGAAGAAACGTAAGTGTACAAGTTATTTTAAAATAGTTAAACAGATTTCGATAAATAAAACTATTATTTCATGATTCAAGAAGAAAATATAAATGAAATTATATGTTTATTAATTAATAAATGACTATAATAATAACAATACACGAAGGAAAGAAATCTAGTTGCTTTACACAATTGAATGTTAATCTAAAAGAATTGTGACATCATTTCTAGAATATAGAATGTCCTCTAATCTTACAGGATTTTCTGTAAAATTTCAATTAGAAGAATATTGTTTCTCTGTGTAGAGATGAGCTTTTATTTTCTTGAAATATAATTAACTGTAAATATTTCGGCATTGTATAATTTTCATACAATAATATTTTAATAGTATCTTTAATGGATTCAGTAACTCGTCTTGTACCTCCAATTGTTGGATCGACGATACCTGAAAATGCAATACCGAGTTTATCCATCTTGCCAACTGAAAATGTATACGAGCTTGCAGCGAAATTACTATTCTTAGCTGTTAAATGGCCCAGAAGTATTTCTTCTTTTCTTCAAGTAAGTATTTCTCCATTATAATTATTTTACAGTTTTAAATGATTATTGTATTCATACAGGTATTTTATATGGTATTTTTTATATTTTGCAGTTATCGTACAGAGACCAGGCAATATTACTCGAGGAATCTTGGAGCGAATTGTTTGTTCTTACAGCCGCTCAATGGAATTTTCCAGTCGAAGAGTCGGCATTGATACCAGTAGATTTACCAGCAGATAGAAAACAAATTCTCATTGAAGAAACTAGAAGACTCAAAGAATTGCTGGCAAGATATGCAATATTGAGAATTGATCATTCCGAATTTGCTTGTTTAAAAGCTATAGTTCTTTTCAAAGGAGGTTCGTTAAATTTCAATTAATTAATTTTATTTCTCTCAGAAGTTCTCCACAACTCGAACCTTAAAATTGGAACCTGTAATATTCAAAGGCTTTTTGCGTATTTAAAATCATGAATTTTTATATTATATAAAGTTTTTGGATTGTTAATGTAAAACGATGTCCAAAAAACACTAAAACAAATTATCAGGGCGCCAACCCCCGGGGACAGGTCGGGCTACCGCCCGACCTCTTCAAGAGGGGGGTGGGAGTCCAGATTATTATGTATAAAAAATAATAACCCTGTAAAAAGGAGAGCATTGAAGTGGATTGTATGGCATTGAAAAAATTGTACACTTTAATGCCTATAAATCCAAACAAATTCCATTTTTGTCCGAATGCGCTTCTTGGCATTCGACTGTTTTCGTTTGTGTCATTTTGAATCCACAAAATAAATACGGCATTAAAGTGGCTTTTTTGTCATGCCATTGATTGAATGCCATTAAATGCCATTGAATGATCGTATTAGTTGAATGCCATGCAATGCCTTCAATAATCAGAGGTATGGAATGAAACCAATGCCATTCAATTCTGTTGAATTACCAAATAAGTCAAATGCCATTTAATGCTTTTTCTGGCCAGATATATCGAATAAAAAAAATACATTTGAATACTGTTAAATTAATTCCCGACAAAAACGGAATTTGTTTGGATTTATAGGCATTAAAGTGTACAATTTTTCTAATGCCATATAATCCACTTCAATGCTCTCTTTTTTACAGGGAAAAAATAGTAAACCTACATACTTCAAAAAGGATTGGCGCCACTGAATCAAATCAGTAAAGAATTTCACTGATCAAACAGTAAAATTGACTGCAAAATCAGTGGAAATCTGATTTTGCAGGCATTTCTTTTATAAAAAATTTGTGAACATCATTTTGTGAAATTTGGCATTTTTTATATTGATTTTTTCAGAATCTCGAGGACTTTGTGAAGCAGCTCGAGTTACAGCATTACAAGAACAAACAGTTGCCGTACTTTCCGACCGAGGTGCCGGTAGAGTAGGACAATTGCTACTTCTTTTACCACCAGCTCGAGCACTCTATCGAAGCACTCTGCACGAATTGCTTTTTAAACCGACTGTCGGCGATGTGACTGTCGAAAGGTTACTCGAAGATATGGTTCGTACATCTCGACCAAATTAAATTGTTTTTTTTTTTAAACCATGTTATTTAAAGAAAAAGAGTCGGCATTAAAGCAATTTGCTGTCCAAATTACATTGCAAACCTTAAAAAACAAAATAACAAAAAATATTCTTTATTGTATTCAAATTTAAGAAAAAACAAGGAAGAATTTGTAGATCTTTTTGAGACCAATAATTTTGTTTCTTATCATTTTCTCTGTATCTCGTGTTATTTGGCTCAAAATTTTAATTTTCGATTTTTCAAAAAAATTCAGAAAATTGTTATGCAAATGTAATCTCGCCAGCAAACTGTGACTTATAAAAACCTAGTCTAGTATAACTGCATACTATCTAAGATTAATTAATACTTAATAAGTTATCTCTCTGAAATTGTGAATGGGATTGTGCATTATAAAATTCTTTCTTCAAATAAAAAATATAAACCAAAAGCTCAAGAGTAAATTTAAAACTCTCAGTTCAAAGATTCCGGATCCTAGTTTATAGTAAAATATAATAAAATATTATTCTACACTTTACATTATTTCTTAATATTTAAGTACATATTACAATTTAAATTGGCAGTGTTGCCAATTCCAAAAATGGTCGGAGTTTCCCGCGCTTATTTAAATGAAACATTTCCCTGATTTTTCTCTGACTTGCGGCGTTCTGGAAGAAAAGAAGGTGGAAGAAAATAATCAACTTCACATTTATTAACTAGAATAATTTATTTTTTTTTCACAGTAGAAAAAGGAGAATGTATCTTAACTCATGGACTGCATTGTACTCATATATATACAATTACATACAATCCTCGATCAAATGTTACACATAAATTCATTATAAACTGATTTATTTTCCATTGTCCTCGGCATTTAATGAATCTATTATTTAATCTGTTTCTATGTCTGTACTGAATCACAAATACAGACAGTTATTTGATCAAAAACTGTTTTGCGAATTTACACATCATAAGCGTAACTTGCATGAAATTGTTATGAAGAAAATGGAAACACAGTAAAATAAAAAACTAACAATAAAATCATGAATCAGTAAAATTAAATTGAACAATAAAATGGAAAATGGGACATTTTCTCAGTGCCTTCTATGTGACAGATCGGACTATGGAAATCAGAAAAAATCATTCTGTGTAAACATTCACAAAGGCCAAAGTACATAATAAGTAAAGCTAGAAAGAAAACAAAATACGGACAATCGTCTGGATTTCGCACGGATTCTCGGACAGATGACAAAACAAGTTATCGAGCGATACTAATTATTGTACATACATTTGTATGATTTAAACACGTTTTCCTTCTTCTTTTTCCTCTTCTACTACTTAAATGCTTATTAAATCGTTTGCACAATTCTTTTATCTGGCTTTTTTTTCATTCGCTTTAGCATCTAAACACATAGTTAAACCTTAAGAATCCCTTTATTTTTGTTTCTTCGAAAATGAATTTCCACCATTCAAAAGTTCGCGAGTCTACTCTTTCGCATCTTTTTGCCTTCACGAAATAAATTGATAGTCGATCGATATTTTTTTTCACACCAAACTGAATTTTGACGATCGATCGGACGTGCTCGTTTCGCTTGCGAGGAAGCGTTCCTGTCTGCTTTTCTGGGCGTCTTCGCCTTTTTGTCAGAAAACTCTCCACCTTCTAAAAAAGATCTTACTTCCAAAGTTTAAATTGGTTCAAAATTTAAATCGTAGAACATTTTCTGACAAAAGGGCGTTACAAACGCATGTGCTTCGACGCTAGAAAGCGTTTTACAAAATCGCTCTATTCTTCCAATGAATCGGTCTGCGAAGAAAGAAAGAAAAAACACAACGGCAATCTCTAATTACCTTTCTATTTAACGCTAATTATGTAGGACAAAAATCTAACAGATTTCGGAATAATAACAAGTCGTCGTACACACCGTGCACCGAAGGCTCGAGACCGACGTTTCCAATTCTTTTCTTAATTCTCAAAATGTGTATTTTATTTTTCATCACGTCAAACTCGCGAGCCTCGCCCACTCGGTACGACGAAATATAACAGGTTTTCGGCTCTGACGTTACCAGTCGGCGAATTTCCAAAAATCACCCACAATTTTTCAGTTTTTAAAATTCAAAAGACGAGTCTTAGTTTTCCAAAAAGTGGATAAGTTTTCGAAAATTCGGAGGCTTCAGTGACGGACTATATACATACACCTTTAACGGTGAGCTGCCTCGAAAAAGCCACCAAGAAAATAATAGGAAATTCGGCATTTTCCGAGGAAGCTCGAACCCCGTCGGAGCTCGCGAACACAATTCATTTCATAATCGTTCTATCGATCATCAATCATCACTATTTCACTTCAACTATTTCCTATTGTATGACAGTTTTAGCTGTTTGGCGAATTCCTCTTTTACTTGCTGATAACCAATTGATTTTACATAATCGCTCAAAAAATAAACAACCTTGTCAATTGGTCATCTTAAAGTAAAATTCAGGCTTTCTCTGAAAAGTAAAACGGAATTTCCTCGTTTTCTTTGTTCAGACTCAACATCGCGATTTTTTTAAATCTTATAATAATTCTCCAGTTTTTAGCAATCTGATTTTCCTTTCTGATACACATACACATATATATAAAATCTATATATATATCTATTCAATAAATCAGCGCATACGGATCGAAACACTTAACGAAACTAGCGAAGAAAGGGGGGGGGGGGGATATTTGTGTAATGGGGCGTCTTAGCCGTACTGCGATATATCACCATTATAATTTTCTGTATATTAATAGGCAGGTTTCGGGCTTCTATTGCGATTTATGATTATTACTTAAGTATTAAAAATCTGTACATGTATTTTCGCTTGAGATGCAGTCAATCACATTTCGTTTGGGAATATAAAAATGTCGCATTGTACGATCTAATAGACGGCCCTGAATAAAAAAGAGTCTATTTAATTAATTATGTGTGCTGTTTCATATTTGAGGTATGGCTGTTTGCTGCGGCTCAAAAATTTACGAGGTAGTTTGTGAGGTCGACCACATCGCCACCTTCGTGAAAAAACCTTCCCCGATTCCTGATCTCCAAGCACTGAAATTTTCGGATTCACCAGCCGTGAAAAAACGACTGTTTCAAAAAAAATAATTAAATGTTAATTATTTTTTTTCGTAGCAAGCTAAAGTAGCAAGATTGAAATTTAGCTGGTAAAACTGAACATTTCTTCTGATGCATTTTACGATCGGAGATGTCGTCGCCAAGGGGCGAAGGGTCTTAATTAAAATCCCTGTCTATTGTAATAACTATTGCACTTATGATTTGTTATTCTTTTCGCGGTCTAAGTAACTGTAAATATAAATAACGGCGCATTGAAGAAAGACTGTTAAGTTGTAATAAGAAATAACATATTGTAGATATATTATCGTTAAATGACTCCCAGGTTCACATCTTCGCTCTGATTCGCTCAGCGTGGAGTGATAAAGCGATACTGATAAAATATATGAAGTATATGGTATAAAGGTACATAATATATTTGGAGATATATATATTCTTGTATCATGTAGTTGTGTCGTGTGTGTCTGTGTTTTGTGTAAAAACTATTCATCGATTTACTAATTTCGCGAGCGTTGGTTTTGATTTCTTTTCTCAGCACTGTCTTTCTTTTTTTCTTCATCAATAGTGCAAGTCGATCGAAATTTCAGGATTCCTAGAGTAAGAGTCATCCCTCCAGAAAAATACTAAAAATCAGTTAGATTCTCATGTTTTTTTTTTTTTCTCAAGTTAGTTTTCATTTGATTTCGAAAGGCAAAAAGATTCGCGTAAGAGACAATTTTGTATCTGGAGGGAAGTCACTTTTTCAACCCTTATGCCTATTTAATTTTTTTAATGCTTCGTGTACTTAATAATGATTATCCGTATATCTATTATATTCAGTAACCTTTAAACATTATCGACTAAAAGACACCGTATCCGTTTTGCTTAGAATTTTAATATATATTTTGTACGAAACGGAGCCGAAGAAAGAGTTTCAGATTGTTTTTTGAAAATCCAAATCTTTCTTTCACCGTGCTGAATTTTGTGTAAACGATAGCCTATACGAACGTCTTGAACGTGAACGTTTCTTTTTATTCTGATTACCAACGCAAGTATTTAGGAAAATCTGAAGAGTGATATTTCCGAGAAACGCGTTCTAATCATACGTCACTGAATTATTTCCCTTTGTCGAATTAATTCCGTTTATCGAATAGACTGTAATTATCATTCATCGAAGACACAAAAAGTAGTAGTAGATTTATAGTAGAAGCACTAGCAGTAGAAATTGTAATATTAGTAGTCGTATAGTAGCACGAGTTTATGGTTGGATAGTAGCGATTAAAATAAACTAAAGTAGAGAAAACAAGGATTTAATTATGGCGAAATTATCGTAAACGCGAGACCCGTCTCGAACGATTCTATTTTTGATTACTTTTCTTTTCGTTTTAATCAAAATTTGAATTGAAAAAACGCCAGATATTTTGAGCGTCGTCGCCCGGACGAGTCCCGAAGCAAAATATAGAAAGAAAAAAAAAAATTATAGTAGTATAATGTAGCAAGTGCGAAACAAATGCAAGCGCGGAGGTTGACTCCGTCGGCAATGCGTAACTATGTAGTAAAAAAATTCTTAAGTATAAACAAAAAAAAAAAAGATGAAAGTGTCGGATCGACGTCGTGTCGAACCGGGCTCTCGATTATTTATGGATTTATTATTTCTCGTATGCATGCAATCGTCATTAAACGTATTCTATATTAATTGTGATGCCAACAATCCCAGTGTCGTACTGGGACGTCTCACGCGCGCCTTCAAACGGTTTTATTTCTTTTTTTATATTTGTCTTTTTCGATCCTGATCGCTTGTCAGTATCCCTTGTCTCATTGGTTGATTAAGCGCTTTTCCTTCATTTTTTAATCAATCAAATGTTCCTTCCGTGAGCAAAATGCAATCTAAACTTTTTGTGAAAAGCCGAATAGAATGCGCGGATCTGAGCCTTTTCCCCTTTTCAAAAAACATTGAAAATCAAAGAGAGAACGGACAACGGAAAAAAAAATTTGAAGAAGGGAAACGTAAAACATTTCTACTCTCGTTTTGTTTTCTTTTTTTTCTTTTCTTTTTTAGTAATTTTTTGTATAAAAAAAAGTTTAAACGCGAACAGTTAAGGATTTGTTCTCGAGCTTGGTTTCCCATTAATGGAAAATCTAAGAACTTATGAGGTAGTAATGCGTCTTTCTGCCCTGAATGCAAAATTACTTTAAAAGTGTGCTTAATTGGTAAACGCGGATTCCCCGGACTCGCGGATTATTAATTTTGGGTTTTAGTATTAAGTTAACACTTCAAAAAGGTTTCATCGTAGGTAGAAGTTAGTAGAAAAACGCGCTTCGAATGGCAGTTTCAAACTTTAAATTAAGCGTTTAATCTCGGTAGTGTTTAATATTTATTGTTATTTAATGCCTATTTAATGCCAGTCACGGATTTTTAAGGGCACCTTCGGCAAGATCGAAGCGCTAGAGTAATAAGAATTCTATAATATACCGGCTATACATCTCATTATGTGTCTGTGTGTACTTGTGTATAATGCTTTAAATGCGTGTAAATATATATTTATATATATATATTTATGTCATAAATATATATGTACAAAAAGGTTGTTGTGTAGAGAATAAGTTACGTACCCGCGCGGATTTCTGATAATGCCCATCATCGGCAACAATAAGATAATAATAGATAATATAATAAAACACCTTCAACGCAACATCCCTAAATTTTCATTCATACTCTTTCATTCTAATTCATTCGAAAGCATTCAAAATTATTCATTTCCTCCTTCGTCTTAAGTCCTAGCTGCTGCCATCTTAGATTACTTCTTCATCTATGCGTTTCTTCTCATATCTGATATATTATCTATTAGCGATATACGACGTGAACCTTCACATAACAACAATGCCCAACTGTCTTCAATAAGGCCCAAGATCTTGGCCACATTCTCATCTCTAATTTGTTTGAAATATTTTCCCATAAGAGCGAATCCCATCGCTGTCACCAAATTTCATCTAAAATTCTTAAAAGAAATTAGAGAAAGAATATAGCTTCGTTTAAATTCACGATCCATCTCTACCCTGCTTGAATCGAAAACGTTAATACTAAAGCCCAAAATCCTCGCGCATCCTATTCCTATTACTATCAACTATTATTAACTAGTATGTCTCCCGTTTCGTGCTGAATCGGCGATATTAGACAGAATCTTTCCGCGTGTATGTAATGGGTTTGTTTCCCTGTATATATCTGTGCGCTGATGCGCAAGTGACCCTTGAATGCTTTTTTTTTTAAGTTGGCACTCAAAATCTCTAACTCATCTCCTCTAACTCGAACAGAATCTAAGTTTAGAAATAAAATTCAAAGATTAAATTCAAAATTCTAGTAAAGGAAGATGAGATACTGACCACGGAAAGTGTCTCTTATTTCCGTGTTTTGTTTCTTTTTTTTTTGTTTGTTTCTAAACAGCAGATTTCGTCTAGTGACTTGATGCAAACTGCTATTAGGTTTGTCTTTCAGACCCTTGGGAAGTCGGTTCACCATGGAGTCCCGGAAATGCGAGTGTGTTTCTGGTTCCGTCTTGCAGCCGATGAATCCTGGTTGCTCTGTGTCGTTAATCATCTTTAATCTAGCATGCGAATCGCGTCGTGCGATTTTTATCGGTACATCTTGATCTAAGGCTTGTGCATTTTTGCTCATTTACCTTCGCCATCGTCTTTTGAATGATCTTTCACGCGAACGGATTGCCGTTTCGATCCTGAGAACTGCGACCAAGGAGAGTCAAGATCCTGAGAATTTAATCATCAGTATGAAGATGCAAAGTTTTAGATTTATTTTCCAAAGGCGCGATTAAAAGATTTCTCGTAAATTGTTTTCGAAGAATTTGCAACGTATGATTAAAATACTCTAGAGACTAATATTTAGATTTAGTAATTAATCGATTTTGTACATTTGTTTTGTCGGTACCTCTCAACCGAACTTTTCCTTTTTCCTTAAGTTCTCTTTCCTTCAATAATTTATAACTTTAAAATATTCTTTTTAAGTTATCATTATTATAATTATATTAATAATTCCTATGCACCTCCATTTGTCATTCACTTAACTTCAATTTGTACATTCTCTCGATCGTGCGGGCGGGGGTTTTTGTTTTTCTTCTTCTTTTTTCTACTTCACAGTACCGTTGAAGTGAATGAGTGGAGTCGGCAGAAGAGTTTTCCCTTTTATTTTATCTTTTCGTTTTTAGTTTTTGAAAGACATATCTGATCTTGAGTGCGATCAGTCGTCTACCGTGTTTCCTTCATGTGAGTCTTGAGAACTACGAGCGATCAACGAAGTCGAAGGGTTTCATCAACAAACTCGTTGTGTGACTCGAAAATGAAACCTTGAAGTAAATCAAAAAACGTTCTTTTGATGGTGTTTTAGGCTAATTTTGAATTTCAGCGATACTTCTGTTTATCCACAGGTCCAAAAGGGGTAGGGGGTGCTTTTGAGTTGGATTGAAAGAGCAATCATCTCGCATTTCGTGCTGCTTGTATGACATCCTGCCTCCTTTCTCACGAATTTGTCACTTCTAAACATCATTTTCGAGATATTACTTCCTGAAGATAAAATTTGAGCCAAGTCGTGAGAAGAGGTAGAAGGTTTGGTCGTTTCATTTTGTCGGAATTTAGATGGGCAGATCGAAAGTACTAAAAGAACATTTGAATTTAAGGATTCTCTCCGAATGGTTAAAAAATTTCTTTTTTTCTTGTTTCTTTTTATATTGTGTTGAGTTGATAATCCGCTTCTGAGATCCGTATTCAATCCCTTGGCACTTTCGCTTTATCTTTTTATTTTTTTCTTTAAATATTTACGCTTGATATAATAATCCGAATGCAACCCGAATCGCCGACGGGTGTCGTCGTGTCAAAAAATCGATGGGAGAATTCACAACATCGCATAAAACTACGAGCTGGATTCTTCTATCAAATCAAGACTGGTACGTGACGAGGGACGTTGGCGATCCGATCGCCGCCGCATCATTGAAATATATTAAATATATTATACAATTTATATCCGACTAAAATCTCCTATACTGCCATGGCGACGCAGTCCAAAAAGCTGCGCGCGACCATCACGATTACTCATTAATCTTGCCCTCTCATTTCTTGCGAAATACCAGTTCGCTCCTTTTTCCATACGCCTTTTATTTTTTTTTTCTCCTTTTTACATAAAAAAATTTCACCTCCCTTTTTAAACCTTTCTCACATTCTACCACCTACTCCTTTAATATCGTTAAAATTCATTAAGTTATTAAAAACATCTAACAAAAAAATTGAAAAAGAAAGATTTCACTTAGATCTTTCCAACAATGTATCAAAAATAAACTTATATTCATAGTTTTTTTCATCTTCTTTTTACTCTCTCTATCCTTATCTTTCTCCTCCCACAATTCTCATAGCTCCCTTTACTTTGTCTTTCGATAAAATATCCAGAGAAGAAACCAAAGAGAAAAGAAGATTCTCTTTTATCTTTTTTCCCCCTTTTTTCTTTCCTTCTCTCTCAAATCTAATCATACACACAGCGACTTATTCTTGACTTGTTAAACTCGTATATCTTTGTACTTAACGCGTACCGAATGCCGTGAAAGAATCTGACGCCGCGAATCGTCGTCAGCGAAAAGCGAACCCGATGGCTCGCAGGGTAAGTAGAAAATTCCGAGTGCTTCAAAAGTTGAATAATGATGAAGGTACTTTCTCTCTAAAAATTTTTCTTTTCAAAGAGAAAACTCGCTTTCGTTTTGAATTCAACTTTCGAGAGCAGCGCACATTTTTGTCAGTCCGATATTTAATAACTTTTGGTCATGTCCACTACTCCGAATCACGCAGAATAAAGATCAAGATGTTTCTATGCGTTTTAAGATTCGAATCTTGGATCGAGTAAGAGATCAGTGAGCATACATTTCTCTATCATGCTCAGTACTAGGACAAAAGTTTTTCGTCTTACTCGTGACTCGTTTGCCAACTTTCTTAATCAGTAATTAATTACTTATCAATTAATAGTATTATTCAACACACGCACACTTGCACACTATTACATCCATGGTAAAGTAAAAATCCCTGATAAAGTTTTGCGGCTTCCTCGTACTCGTGTCGCTTTTATCGTCGATTGTTATCTTTTCTAGAAAAAACTTTCTAGATAATGTTTGTTTTTAGATTCTAGAATCTAGATAAACGCGATATCGGCCCCTCGCTCTTGGCTCTTGCAAGGAACTTTAGGCGAGAGTGGCGTTAAAAAGACAGAGGCGCTCACTTCGCTTAACACGAAAAACATCGTAATCGCTTCTTTGGTATTGCGGCGCGAGGGGTCGCTGCTGCCTCTCTCATTGAAACAACTCGATTCGTGTTTCCATTATCGCTTTCGGACCACCGCCACATCTTTCAACTAACTGATCGAGTCTCAATAATGTCTATGGATTAATTCCAAGTAAAATAAAAGAAGAACTGAATCTATTTCGAGAAAACAATACCGCATTATCGGCGGCAGCAATAATAATAGTAATAGTAATATTAGCTGTAGTATTAACCAGTTTATAACGTAAAGTGTAATTGTTACTTAACTTCTCTGTATATTATTTAAACTTTAATATTAGGTAGTTCTTTTAGATTAGTCGGTTATCATCTCTCATTTCACTTTTCTTCATCATATTAAATCTTTAACCGTAATGAATGAGGTAATAAGGTTGTGTGTGTTTCGTCGTTGCTCCACTTTATCAGCGAGGTGAATTCGTTCACGCTTTCGTCAGAAGTAGAAACAAATCTTTGTTTGAGTCACTTTTGTCGTTAAGGATCACGAACTTGCGGGTCTACCAATCTCAGAAATCTCAAGTCTGGAGAATTTCAAGCGTACGTAAATGGAGAACGCTAAGAAATTCTAGGTAGCGTTTTGGAAGATCCCTTGTAAGAGGTGAGCGCAAAAGTTGGTCGACGAGAGAGTTTTAGAACGACGAGACCACCCCGACCGAGTAAAGTGGATTTTCGTGAGGCGTTAGTTGGCGTTAGATGTCGTCAACGTTACTGATTTTGCTGCTGTTGCTGCTGTTGTGGAGGCGAGCTCGATTGCTGCTGAATGGGGATTTGTTGAGGTGTCGTACTTTCTGGTTGCGAAGTAGCACTGTCGTCTCTTCGGGAACGGACGCCGCCTTCCTGGCTGCTTCCACGTCCAGCGCGAGTGCCTACGCTGCCCGTTCCAGTTCCAGGTCCAGCTGGTTGCAATACCATCGCACGAATTCTTCGCTGTGCCGACTGAAACAGAAATTGTCAATTATAAATGTTTCGTCCCTTTTCGTTTAAAGAAAAAACGAAAAAAACTGTCCACTCTAACAAAATTCACTCATAAAAATAAGACAATTTTTAAGAGCATGTGATACTTTACCATAAGAGCAATTTAGTTTCTCAGTTGGGGAAACTAAAGTTGCTCTTATGGTAATTACCACATGCCCTTAAATGTTACAAGCACTTTATCATGCACCAGAGGCTTCTTAAAAAAATCTCAAAGACATATATCTAAAATCGACAGATAATCTGCTAAGATTATAAAAATGCTCACCTGGACGGAGAAGAAGGGACCGATAATGTGAACAGTTGTTTCTTCGTCGGCTGCTGGTGGCGTGGCTTGCTGTTCCGATAGCTTAATAACACTTCCGGTCACGCGCTGAAGTTCTCTTACGTTCTGGCCACCTTTACCGATGATTCTTCCAACTTGTGCACTTGGCACGAGGATTTCAATCGTCAATCTTACGTCTTCAGTTCCTGCGACGAATCCTTCCTCGCGCATCTTCTCGAAAATCAAGTATTGTGCCTATAAAAAAATAAATTAACAAATTAATCAAATCTTCAATCTAATTTACTATTATCAAATTTTGTGATAGACTTTTCTTTTTGTCGATAGGTTTAACAGAACCGACTTTTATGAAAATCATAGCAATCGGTATAAAACCCTCCTATTAATTTTCCTGCTTCATCAAGTAAGTTGTCAGAATAAGACAACCCACCCAAACTTCGCAGGTTTTAAAAGTGGAGATGAAGAATAATATTCAGAGATGATTTTTGAGGACACATACCTTCCATTGAGATTCCGGCGACCCGACGATGGTGACTTTCCTTTCCGTCTGTTGTTCTGCTGGCTTATCTTGTTCAAGAGGGGCAATTTTTACACTCGCGCCGGAGAACCTGATAATGTTCCTGATGTGGGAACCCTTGGTTCCGATGATAGCACCAACACTGTTGTTCGGAATGTATAAAAATGTCGTTTCTTGGGTCTCTACAGCTGGAGCGCCTTGCTGTGCTGGTAAGCTACTTTGATAAGGATAAGGAGCTGGTCCCGATCCGTAGAGTCCTGGTCCTCTTGAACTGTAGCCCATTCCAGCGGTTGACATCATTGCCATCGGATGAAGTCCGGGGAACATCATGCTTTGTGGCTGTAAAAGAATAATTTTTTTTTGTTATTATAACACTTCATCGAGAATCAGATTTCAAAAATCAATCAGTATCTAATTAAAAATAACCTATTGTACTCACAGCCATGGCCAGAAGATCATTCTCGTAACTTTGACGCAGTTTCTGAGAAATCATGGCTTCGGCCTTGCTCATGTTCTCAATTGATCCCTTGACAGTGATGATGCGTTCAAGATTAAAACTGTTGATGTCATTGATACTGCTAACGGTGATCTTCGTGTCAGTGTCCTGCATAATCCTCTTGATTGTGTTTCCACCCTTTCCAATGATGCGACCGATCAGGTTGTTGTGTGCAAGGATCTTCAAAGTGATTTCACTGGTGGATCAATGACATTAGTAAATTTTAAACTCTATTATCATTTAAAGACTATTCAATTTGTAAAGCAGTTTCTGTTTTCCAAATGATACTAACCCTTTGTTAGTGTTGGTGGCTTCCTGTTGCATGACCTCCAGGATCTTCTTGCAAGCATTCGTGCAATTTTCGGGATTGCCGTAGATGGTGATCGCTTTTTCTAGAGATCCGACGTTATCTTTCCTGTGAACATCAACCCTGGCGCGGGTCATCTGTGTAATCTGTCTTATCGTCGAACCTTGTCGTCCGATGATCGCCCCAACCATATCCGATTGAACCAGAATACGAAGCGGGAAGTCCGTTTGACGACCAGATCCAGGAATTCCGGAGAAGGCAACTCCACCTCGCTGACTGCGACCTCTTCGTCGACTCTCCGCACTAGCCATTTCCACTTTCAGTGGATTTCCCTCGAACTCATAGCCATTCAATTGGTTCACAGCCCTAGAAAAAGAGAAAACATTTTCATTAGAGATCCCATTTTTTGTCTGCAATGACAAATGCCAAAAAATCTTAAAGGTGACATTTTTAAATTAGGTTTAAAAAAATACTTACAGCTGTGCTTGTTCCATGGATTCATAGCTAATGAGGATACTTTGTGAGTTTTGATCACGCGAGGACACCTTCTCAATGTTTTGAATTTGTCCATAGTTTGAAAGAAGTGACTCAATATCTTCGAATCTGGCGTGAGTTGCCAAATTACTCACTAAGATTTTATTGCAGGTACCACTGCTGGAAGCAAACAAAACAAATGATTGCAGTTATTACACATTCGACAACAATTGACGGAATAAATACTCCATCCGAGAAATAAAACCACGATATCGCAAAAGATAAGACCAAGAATGCATAATTTATGTTTTCAAGCACTCGTGAAGAAAACATTTACTCAAGTTCAGTTGAATTCTAATATCTTACAACTATAGTCAACAGTCATTCATTAAACAGATTTGTTACAATCATTTAAATTTTTTCAAATAATAAATACGACAAGTAACTTGTTCCTAATATAACAAGTCTTCAAGCGGAAATCGTTTTGTCCATTTTCATACCTTGAAGAATGTAATTGATTATCAGGAAAAAAATGCTTTCGTGTCGATAATGATAAGTTTGAGCCGTTGAACTGGGCAAATTGCCCTAATGAAGGGTCTGTAGAAGCCAGGCTCGTGCTGATGGCAAAAACAAGAACAAACTCAGCAAAAAGATCAAAAGAAGTTTGCGCTCTCTTTCGACGACAAACAGTTTACATAAACGTTTGACGGTATTGGCAGAGACTTAAAAATGTTGACACCGAAATAAGAGGTCAAGTTTACTCCGTTAC
>JAUESH010000020.1:20058470-20075850 GCA_032275165.1 Synergus magnus | reverse complement strand
TACTTATGACTCCCGTTTACGAAACTAGTATTTAAATTAAACCCAATATACAGCCTTTCACAAGATTTATTTATTTCTTTAGAAAAGCTTTCTCGAAATCAAAAATACTTCAACAAATTAAGGGTTTAAAATCAGGATTAGATGACTGATGGACTTATCTCCATTTCGACGATGGTATCAAGAACTCCAAAGTGTCCTAATGAGTCAACTTATTCGATTTGTAAACTCTTAATTGTAATTAAGGAGCGTGTCTACTACAAGGAAACATTTAAGGGATAAATAAAAATTAGAAAAGAGCCGAGTGATTGCGTGGCTGAAATTATTCGTGTCTAATTACTGACCAAACCTGGCCGAGGGCAGGACACGATGTGACCAATGACTTGTTGCTGTACACGTGCAATTTACACACACGCCGGCTTTACGAGACAAGGGCGAATAACAGACGCCGGCTAATCACTTGAACGATGACTAACTATCAGAAGGGAGGGGATCAAGGCCTTCCATTCTCACTCCATTCGCTTTGCTTTCTTTACGTTCTTTACTCTTCTGATCTACATTTCGGGCCAGGACAATACAAGCGAACTCTCCCATTCAGAAAAACTTTCCTGTCTTGCTTCCTTCCACCACCAAATATCTCAGCCCAATTATTCCTACGTCCTTTTTCAAAACTTCCAAGGCCCTTTAATAAAAACGAGGGGAAAAAAACTCAAAATAATTCAAATATTGAATTAACTAAGTCTTCTCAGATCCGAACAATATGAATTAGTATATACTGATAATTGAAATACACTGATTATTGAAATACGCTTTTAAATTTGAAGAACCTTAAAATCATTTCGTTTTTATCCTCTCTTTTTTTTTTGGTTTGCAATTGATTATATTTTACCAGAATTTAGAGTTATGTATTTCCGAAAATGTGAAGAAGAGGCTGGAGGACAAAGTGTCAAGTGAACCATATTTTGATCCATAAGGGAAAGGGGTTTCGTAAAAAAGGGTGCTTTTTAAAACATAGGAAGATCCTTTGTTCTGAAGCTTTTGGGGAATTTTCGACAACATGCTTTACCCTCATCAGAGTATCAAGAATAAAAAACAGAGAAAAAAAATACATGCGTGTATCTTTCTCTACGCTAATTTTCCCCTTCCACCTATGATCGCTATTCCCTAGACTCCATCATTCTCCACCTCAACCCCTTTGGACTCCAACCCCCAGAAAGGGGTGGTAAATTATCACACGCAAGAGGAAAATGCACCAGAAATTTGGTAGGTTCAGCTTTAAAGCTAAGGGAAAGGAGGAGAATTTCAGTTTGGAAAAAACCAGGGTTGAATTTACCTACGTTATGCAATTCTCCTAGATGGGATTTGATACGATTCTAAAAAAGCCATTCAGATCGGGAAGATGGAAGTTTTTTTTATTTGGTCTCTCTTGGTTTAGCAGGCAGAAAAAAAAGATTAGCCTCGCGACCCAAGTTTCAGGGAGGTCCTGTTTGTCCACTCGTGGGTTGAGGGGAGGGGGAGGTGTTGCTTTCAGTGTGGGGAGCGAGGTTGAATAAAATGTATAACATACTAGATAAATGAGCAGATTCAGATTTGTATGGAGAAAAAAAAGTCTACATCCTGCAGAAAAGACTTAGGGATGCTGGGAAGTATTTTTCTTTAAAATATTATAATTTGTAGAAACTTTTGCAGATATTTACAAAACTCAATTTACATTATACGAAAAAAAGTATTGTGTTTCCTACAATTTCACGTCTGTAGGGTTAAAACATTCGGCGAAGCACGCAAATCCGTTGCTATAATCAGATTCATTTAAAGTTGCCGAAAATGTTTGTTAGCGCCGAGAGAATCAATATAATTACAGCTGTAATTTAGTGTGTTTCTGTTTTTCCTATAAAGATAGAAATAAAGTACGAAGAAAAAAATGGTATTTTAAAAAATAACTAGAATATCAAAATTGATGTATTTTTACTGAATATAAAATAACGACTGAATCATTTTTTTTTTTTTTTTTTTTTCGAAAAATCTAGGTTGTTGAAGATAACGACCTTTTAAATTTTGCATGGATGCATAAATATTCGCGTGTTCTACATATGGACCCACGGAAATCCTACGTGCGTTTAATTCAGGTCATATGTAAACTAGATTGGTTCTAATAGCTCCACACATCAGGTGATGGTATGTAAATTTAAGTAAAATTATAGACTTCAGATTTCCTGTCAAATATTTTCAAGTGCAATAAACTAAAAACCTCTATTTTAATAATAATAATACTAATAATAATAATAATAATAATAATAATAATAATAATAATAATAATCAGAAGTTAAATTCAACTGAAGCAATCATTCAGTAACAGTCTTTTAATTAATTTCTCTCTAAAATTGAATCAGTCAAATTCCGCTGATTCTGAGTGGCGTTTTTCTGACTGATTTTCAGTAGATTTTTCACTGAATAAATTCATGAGAAAAGAGTCACTGAGTCTAGAGAGTTTCCAATTATAATCATAAAAAACGCATAAAACATCTTTTACTATCGTTCTTAAAAGGGAGACTTACTAATGTAATTAAAACGTGTAAGTCGAATAACGATAATTACATATGTACTCTATAGTCGCGATGCACGTTTACATCAAATGAAAGCGTGCAGACGATCATGCCCTTTCCTTCCAACTTCATTTCCATTTAAAATAAAAAAAAAAAAAAAAAAAAAAAAAATAAAAAAGAGCACCACGCATATTCAGACTTTACGCGAGCAGACTACCTTTATACGAACCACCGCGCTTGGTTTCTGCTTCATACGCCGCATTACATACATAATATATCCATACATGAATGCACATACGCCAACACTTGCGCAAAAATCTAAACGGAAGAGAGTCATATACCTGCCTAAGTATCGTATATATTCCCATATATACTATCAGTAAGTATGGAACTATACATATACGTACATGCACTCGCCACTTTCCCTTTTCAAAATCGATTTTGGCGTCAAGCGTCTCGATCGGCCCTGCTACCGACGTCGGCACTTCACGGTCAGGGCCGTATTTTCCCATTGAAGGTGAGTTCACAATAGGACTTTAAATACCGTACATATATCAAAAGGGTCACGTAACATCGGTAATTGCAATTACAATCTCTACTGTCTGTGAAGATATCTTAAAAAAAATTTTAATCACTTAGGGGTCTTCCATAAACCACGTGGTAGAGATGTAAAATTCTCGGTCATATAAAATTGGATAATATTCTCGAGAATATTACCGACAATACTACCGAGAATATTCTCCTTCCGCAGAATATATGAAAATTTTCGATTTTCAAATATACATTGCAATTTAAAATAGTTATAAGATAGTTACATAAATCTAATTATAAAATATAAGTAAATAATTATGTTTTGAAATTTCTTAAAACAAAACGTGAAAAATTGTAAAATCTTTTATCTACAGCACACACGGCAGAGCCAGGAAACATGTCAATATCGTTTAATAATGCTTTCTTTTATATACAGTATATAAACAAAATTAATTAAATATTTTTCTTTTTATTATATCTATAATATTCAACATGGAGCATGTTATAGATTTCTTAGGCCATTGGGTTGAACATTTTGAATAAACTTTTAAAATATTTGAAAATCTATGTTTAGATGCAGTCGTAAAACATTTGAATAAAGTAACATTAATTAATAAGAAAACATAATAACGTAAAATCGATAAATCGTAAAGCAACAACTCTATATGTAGAATAAACATTCTAGAATTGCTATATAATATTTATTAAAGCTATTTTTAATTTTTTTTTTTTCGATTTTATTATTATTATCATCTTTACATTTTTCTCAGAATTTATACGATGCAAAACAAAATGGTAACGTTCGGTCACAATGGTCACAATAACAATACTCGGTTATATTCTCGTTCTCGTTACCGTTCTCAAGGTAATATTCTCCCTTCGCAACTCTACCACTTGGCCCATTTTGGCCACTTTTTGACCACCCTCCCCTCATGTGGTCCACCGTGGCATTCTCGTCGACCCCCCCCCCCCCTTCCCTAGAGTGCCACGTGGTTTTTTTTATTTCTTATAAAACGAAAATAAAACAAAAAATTATGAGGCTTATTTATTTTTTTAAGAAAAATCTGAGTCAACAAATGGCGACACTAGCCACTCATACAAATTATTGATGACTTTTTTATTTTTTTCTTAACACCTAAGTGTAAAACCACATGGCTCGGACTCGAATCCCCCCCTTCACCCATGTAGACCAACATGGCGTTTCATCGAACCCCCCCCCCCAAAAAAAAACCGCGTGGTTTATGGAAGACCCCTTAAGGGCATGTACTAATTACCGTAAGAGCAAATTTAGTTTCGCCAACTTTACGTTCGTAATAATAAATATTTTTCGACAAAACTAGGCAACCTACCTTAGGACGGTCCAAAAAATTAAAATTGAAAAAACGAAGGTGCTCTCGAAATTATTTGTTCTTTTTGAAGAAAAAAAGATGTATAAATTTGAGCTAGAATAAAAAATACCTCATACTCCCTCATCGGATGACTGAAAAGTTCTGAACGTTTAAATGAAAGAATTTTTGTATTGATTGCATTTTAAACTAGATACAGTTTTAAAATATTGATTCATTTGCATTGAAAATAATTCTCTATGTAAGACACTTGTACTGTCTCTTGCTATTTTTAGTTGGAACAATATTTCTGGATAAAATAGAATTGGGAAAAAATATTTCGTTCATTTAAACGTTCAAAGCTTCTGGTACATCTCATCGGCATTAAAGTTTTTAATTATATTCGAAATTTAAAAAATAATTAAAACCTTATCTTAAACTAGTAAAATCTCGATTTTTTAATTAGATCCCCGGTCATTTCCCGGTCTTCCGGTCAAGACGCCGCCCTGCATCTGTTAATGAAGTTTTTTTAGAGTAAATATAGTACCTTACTGAATATTATAAAATACTTTTTTATTAAATTATGTTATTTATTGAGTGAGGAATTTCTGGCCTTCCTTATGCATTAAGGGGTCATTTGGTGGGTCATATTAATACAGAGAATCTGTCTCCATTAATGGCACGAAGAGGCTCAAAAGTCATTATGCGGATCTCCGTAAACTGCTTTTTCGATCCGGATACCGTTTTCATTCTCTAAGTTGTCATTTGTAAAATAAATGGAATATCATTAAGAGCAAATGGAAGGCGTGACTTTGGCCATATATATTCGGCCAACTTTCTCGTAAATAAATAAATAAAATATATTTTGTGCAGCAGGCACCGGTGGGGAAATCTTTTCCACATTGCTGGCTGCTGCGCACAATGTATTTTATTTATTTATTTACGACAAAGTTATCGGAATATATATGGCTAAAGTCACGCCTTCCATTTGTCCTTAAATATTCTGAAATCGTTGAAAAGACAATTTCTTGGCCATTTTGAAATCAATCTTTTTAACTTTACGAAACAATTGGACTGTGTTACTTTCAATTCCGTCACAATAGGATCTAATAGATTACTAATATTATATTGCGATCCCAAGAATTTTAGACTTTCTCTTGAGACTCGAAGGCCAACCTAGAATGCTAGAGATTAATCTGCAAAAGGACACGCATCTCGAAATTGTGACTCAACATTATTACAAAGATCCTGCAAGGAAGCAGATGGATTTTTTTATATGAAGTTTTTGTCAACATTAAAAAAATAACATGTTAAGATTTTAAGGCACATTTTTTCAAGAATTAAATTAAACTCTTTATACCCTTTTATTCAGTTTATAATACTTTAAGAAAAAAAAAAAGATTTAGTAGAGAACTAGTGCTTAAATTTAAAATATAATGAAAAATCCTCCTTTCCTTACTTAACGATCATAGATAATGAAAATGAAATTTGTTGACTGAAATTGCTGTGGTGCATTGACCAGAATAAATTTTCGTCGATCGTATGCACGCATAAAGCTCGCATATGCGAGATACGTTAGCATGTTTAACAATAGGAAAAAATTAAGAATATTATGGAGGCACACTTCGTGGAAGTCATATTGTCGTCCAAGGTCAATTTCAGCGGCCATTCACATGTACGTCATAATTAATAGGGAACTGCTTCGGCAGAACGTTAGACATTCGTTCACGAATAAACCAGATGGCAGGAGAGAAATGAAAATATAATTCACTATATAACATAAAATATATATCACTTCGTGATATTTAGATATTTTATTATACACGCCCATGAATTTTTTATAGCGAAACCAATGGATAATTCCCCACAGATAGGGTAATTTTATGTCCAAATTATTAAAACTAATGGTTTTAAACCTTGTCTAGTGATTAATTATCTTCACAAAATATTTCAAGTCCGTCCTAAACGAACCGTGAAATTTGTTTGTATTACTAGTATCTAACACTCAAATTGTTGCTTGATTATTATTTGCTTACCTCACACTTATTTCTTAAAATTATAATAAATCATTAGATGATTAATTATTAGAATATTAAATATTAAAATTTTGAAGCGCACAAACGGAATATTTACGAGTTGATTTTCTTATAGAGCATGTTGCGTCTAGAGATGGAGTGCATTTTAAAAATCGCGACATGGAATTTAAGTATAATAAATAATGTGAGATGAAAGAGATTTGGACAAATTAAACAAACAGTGAAATAATATATAAAGAAAGTGGGAAGATGCAAATGATAAATGCGAGGATTAGAAAGCACCCATTTTGGTAACGTGAGACTTGCCGGATAAATTAACAAGTCAGTCTGCCAAGTTGGAATGGTTAGTGAGCGGGAGCAGATTGGCACGATAACGAGGCGAAAGAATGACGTGTTTACGCGATAATTCTGAAGCTCTGATTAAGTAAAACCTCCCAACGGACCGCTTCCTATATTTCTGCTAGTCCTAAAAGTTGGGAAGCATTCGAATTTCTTAAAAAATCGATCAAGATTATAAAATCGAGATTATAAAAATAAACAAAAGTCCCTCCACTTAGAAATTCCATTTCTGTGTTTTAGTATATTGGAAATTTCCTAGAGAAATTGTTTTCAACATTGAAACTTTCTCTAACTAGGGAGGTATTTATCAGCATGTGAAATATTTGTTAGACGATTTTTGAAGTATTCTACCTATAACTATTTTCAGTAAACTGAAAATTCAGTGCTACTTCACCATTTTAAGATAAATATAAAGAACCAATAAAATGTAAATCATTGAAAGACATTATACTAAAAATATCCAAGATAGTCATGGATAAGATCATTTTTGAGAAAAGTATTACTTTTAGAGATAGATATACAATTTGTGACGCCATAAAGGACTTTTGTGTGTAGGAACATGCGAATGCATTTAAGATGCTGTATCACTTGCGAGTAATAGCAAAGCGGTCGATAATACCGTTATGTTGCACAAAAGCATTTGGTTTCCTGTCTCCTCGATTATTCCATCGATACTGAAGTCATAAAGCGACCGTGAATAAGTAGATAAACATATTGCAAACTTCACGATGTCACCGTGAGAGCCTAGTTGTAAAACTACTACAATACAATAATAAAAAGTACTCTGCATTCTTTATTCTTGTAGCAAGTAATTAGAAAATTAAATTTAAAAATTAATTTTACTCAGCGCCTTTATTTTAAATTGAAAATAAAATTTCCGTACACATAAGCAATTTATATCTTGCAATATGATTGGTACGAGTAATTAGTAATATTTTAGTACAATTAGTAATATTTTAAATAATAATCTGTACTATCTTGATTGTATATATGTCAGAAAAGGAAATTTCCAAATTTACAGAAATAAAATTACTGATGATTAAAGTAAGGTGAAGAGCTGAATATCGAATTCGTGTTTCAGGTAAACCTAATATTGACACTCAATTAAGTTTACGAAATTTATCTGAAGTCGACTTAATTCACTCTTTCAAGGCTAAACTCCTCGTTTAATGACCTCCAGGCGTCGGTTAAGGTTTCAAAGGAATATGAAAGCACTATTTTGCTTACGTGAACAAGAGCTGCGGGGTTAAAGACATAAGACTTGCGATAAGCAGCTTGATCTCAACGAAATATCGCGCTTATTCTCCTGTGATCTTAGAAACCGAATTTAACTCGAGGCTTGAGATCTAAAGATAAATTGGACAAATCAGAATGTTGTGTAGCCAACCTTCAACCATAATTAACAAATATTATTTCTAGTTATATTCTTATCAAATCAATCATCATTAAAATTTGGAAGTACCGTTAGAATCAGACCCTCAAAACTAATTCAGAATGATAATTTATAAATCTACATACTTATTTTCTCATCAAATCTTAGGGATGAAATATTTGTTATATGAGAATGGTTTGAAAAAAATGAATCGAATCAGGGTGTCTACTAAATTTTTCCCACGAAATTCCCGGACAATTCCCGCTTATAAATACAAATTAATATAAGGTTTTTAATGTTTTTAAAATTTATTTGAAACGCTTATAAATTAATTCAATACACGAATTCGACAGATATACAAAGAATACCATATACAATCTTGTTCAATCTCATTTACTGAAATTAAATGCATTTCCCGCATTAGAAATAAAATTAAGGACAATTCCAGGATGTTTTTCAATTCCCATTCCTGGATTTCCTTAAATTCCCGGATAGTAGACACCCGGTCGAATTGATTTTTCGACCTCCGAAACGTGAAATGAAGAAGTGAATGGTCTCATAATTAGAAATAATTATCATCACTAGTAGAAACTCACACGTAAATCGGTTGCATCCTTGGATCCCTCCTCCGCACAACGGTTTGCACTTCGGTTTGCACCTCGGGCGGCACAGTAACGAAGACTGGGATGAATTGTGAATACATGAGGATGAAGTCTCGTAACAACAATAACCAAATTTAAAGTGAGATTTGTCCTTCCTCATTGCCGAAAAAAAAACTGTTAATCAGTTTCCAGTGACGCATCACTCAACACGAGAATCTCCAATCTAGAGTCTTCAGTTCCCAACGAACTTTGGCCCTTCGCCACTGAGATCAGAAGTTTACAAATTCCGAACTTCTCCGAAATTTTAATCTGTAAAATTCTAACCGAGCAGAAGTTCATCAAGTTTCTTTTAAACTTTTTTAGTCCTTCACACTTCCTCGACTTTAAAGTTCCACTTTCAGGACTTTCTCATACGACTCGAATGTCGATTTTTATTTTAATTCTTACGTCCAAAGAAGCCAAAAGTTTTCCAGAGTGAAAAATTTGTTGTTTCAATCTGGAATTGAGGAGCAATGTTTTCATTTTTCTTTACGTATTTATTGCTATGATTATTTTTAAATAATTTTTTTAAATAACTGTTTATTTCGGAATATTGTTAGGGAATATTCCGTAAGGATAAACAGTGCCTATTTTAAATAAAAAAGAAAAGCATCAACAACTAAAAACAAGATTTCTTATAAATCATGTTTTGGAATCTGCTTATGAAATTAAACAACGTGAGCCTTACGTTTCCTTCTATTATCTTCTGAATTTCATCATATCATCAAAACAAAAATACACAAATTGAATCATTACCGTTTCTTCAAAGTTATTTATAATCTTAATTTTTCCTTTAAATTTCTCATCTAAAACGCATATTACTTATAAAACATGATTATAAGTTTAATGTAGCTAAAGTACCGCTTCTTTTATCAAAACGATATCGAAATGTGAATATAGACGAGGAATCGAATCATGCACTTGGAAAACAACAAACTCTGAGAAACTGGAAAACCCACGTGTCAGGAGAATAATGACTTTGAATTTGTTAAATTCGAAAGATTAATAATTTTTTGGAGAGACAGTTGAAGGCGATTACTCAATATCGAATGAAACAATTATTTTGACAATGGGTAAGCCGAAAAAGGGGAAATTGTCGCGAAATTATAAGTTGATAAGAGAGAAGTCTGACTCACGCACACACTAACTACTTAACGTTCAGTCGCGTACTGAGACTGCAAAATGAAAATGAACCGTCGGAGACTATTTGTGCGAGGCAGCACGATCGGCCCTCACTAGTCGCAAAACGAACGCAGACGAAGAAACACGAACAGTTTCATGTGCAATGTATGCACACGTGCGAAATAACACGAATTTTCGAGAATATAAACTTCTCAAACAAACTTTTATTTGAGAATTTTTGAGAAACAATTCTATGACTTGTACCTATTTCTCTCAATTACTCCCAGAGCTAGAAATACAGAAAATCATGTGCTAGATTTGAAATTGAATAGAAGGCAATCAAAATTTTCAATTTTTTATGAATATTTTCACGATTTATATTTCGTTGAAAAAAACTGCAGTATTTGGAAATTCATCAAACTATACCCTTTTCACATTTACTATTTAAACTATCGTATGATAATTTTTTATGACAACTCGTGGTTGCTGGTAGTAATAAAAATTTTATTATACGAAGAAGAATTGCGATAAAGTTTAAAATATAAATAAAAATTTCGTTCAAAAGCGCAATCTTAGTGATAAATGCACGAAGGCAAAGTGAAGATAAAATACTATAAATGAACTATTCTTCTAGAGATTTGGGTTAGGTTAGACTAGTACTGAATTGATGGAGGAAGTCAATGAATTTCTTGCCAAGTTCTGTAACACCTGTTGCAAAGTACAAGGTTACAAGGTTGAAAATAGTGGAAAATATATCTTCGAACATAATGACGGGTCTGTAAATTGGATAAGCATGGCGCAGCTACCTCCATAATTTTAAATCAATAATGAGTATTGGAGACTATAAAGAAAACTGTTCAAACCTAAAATATATAATTTTATAATATCTGTTCAAAAATGTAACATTTTAAAATATTTTTTAATCATAAATATTGTGTAGGTAATGGAAAAGACAAAAAAAAATGTTTTGAAGAGCTTCAGTGAAGTTGATTGATGACTGTTATGATGGTTACGAATCGAAATAAAATTTAAGAAACTGGCCAAAATCTCGAATTTCTATTTTTCACAAATTTTGTAGGGCGGTTCAGGAATCCTGGATTTTAGGGAACAAAATTTGGCCCGCCTCGCATCATAGCGGCAACAGCTGTTGTTGCAGCTGCCAGCTAGGGTTGTCGAGACGTTTCACATTTTTCTGCCGATCTTTTTGTCTACGACTTTTATAGGGCGCGTTTCGAAATGGACTAAAGCTTTGCGAAGTCACGTTGGGCACAAAATTTCTATGAAAAAATAGCAGCCAATACGAATGATAAATAGTTGCAAAAAAGCTCCGCTTCATTAATTCTTTCGCCCATGAAGGTTTGCTTAAGATTATGTGGTAATTACCATAAGGACAAATTTAGTTTCGCCAACTTTACATTCACAATTTCACAATAATAAATATTTTTCACTAAAACTAGGCAATCAAGTAGATATAGAAAAAAATTAAAGTTATATGTAAAAAAGAAAATTTTTAGCTTCATTCAAATTCTACTTCATATTTGTTCTTCAACTCAAAGTAGAAGCTTTTACGTCAAGAAGAAAACACTTAACAGAAGAACTTCTATGAAGTTTACAGGATTTTAAATTAGAACAGACAAATTTCACGAATACTTAAACTTGCTTTGTGATGCATTCTAATTTTTAAAAAAGTGTCTCGAGTATTTCATTCTTGCTCTAGAAAGAAAAGGGAATGAGTTTCGAAAGCTGAGGTTATTTAGGACTTTTGAGTCTCAATTAGTAATTAAAGGGAACGGGGAAATGTACATCTCCCATTCCCTTCTTAGATTGCACCCTCCGACGTCCTCAAAATTATTGCAGGGGATTTAGGCAGCAACCCTCACCCGTTTTCTTTGACTTCCACTGGCGTAGAATTTCGCATCATTTCTCTCAATCTCAAAATCCCAATCAGAAATAAGTTCAGAATCCATTAAGCGATTAAAGGCATATGTTATTTACTATTAGAACAAATTTAGTTTCACCAACTTTACATTCGCAATAATAAATATCTTTCGCTGAAACTAGGCGATTTAATTCATAACTTACAATACCGGTCAGAATTGTGAGTTCACATGTTTTATAAAATGTTTTATAAAAATATCAATAAATTTCGAAATCTGACGAACTTATTAGTATAATTGTACAATTATTTCAATAAGTCTATCAAATTCTGATTGGTAGTGTAAAATTATTATCTTTCCGCACATTGTCTGAAGCCATGGGAAAAAGCACCCAAAAAACCCGCTCAGTTAAAAAATTTCAATTTCGATTAAAAATATGTTTTTGGAAGAAATTACCCTGTTTTCTTGCCGGTCGATAAGTCAAATGCGTTTAACAGAAGATAAAGCAACTCCCTCTCTAGAGAAATGCAAACGAAGAGAGCGCACAATGCAAGGAGCCCCTAAAAAATTGTATAGTACCGGCGACTTGTTTCTGGCGTTTCGGAATGACAATTACCGCGCATTTACGTACGCGAAATGCATAATTTGCTAATTTCGACGACGAGGGAAAGGACTCGACATAGGGGTAGTTTCGACTTTGGCCTTTCCTCCCCAAATGCATACTTCGTCTTGCCATCCCTTTTCCTCCGACTAACTCCATTTCCATATTTGTCGCCCCCTCCCCCTACCCGTACTCCTTTTCTCTCTTCCCGATTCGCCCTGCAAATCACCCTTGAGATAAAAATGTATGCATTTCATGCCTCGCATTTGTCTATTCACGTCGTGTATTCTCGTTGGTTGAGAAATTCAAACAGTGGCGTAATCCAAATTTTAAATTAAAGGATAAAAAAGTGTAAAAAAGAATGACTGAAAAGTTCTGAACGTTCAAATGAACGAATTTTTGTATTGATTATATTTTAGACTAGAAATTTAAACTAGAAATTATTTAAATATTGATTCATTTGTATTGAAAATTATTTTGTCTGAAAGGAACTTGTGATGCCTATAGTTATTTTTAGTAGGAACAATATTTCTGGATAGAATAGAATTGGGAAAAAATATTTCGTTTATTTGAACGTTCGAAACTTCTGGTACACCAAAACGCGTTTGTCTTTCAAATTGTACGCACTTTTTTCACTTGGAAAATGGTGGTAATTTTAATTATTCAAAGAAAGGATGGTATTTGTGTTAATGGTGTTTCCTCGTGGAGAAAAAGGGATTAGAAATATGATTTGACCTCGTATTATTTGAGGGAGCCATAATCGTAAAAGCGCGTCTCAAAATAAGGGAGTGGCGATTCGTTCTTTAATTTTCTGGGTACTTGGAAGCTGGAACTCTTGTTTGGACGAAGAAATGCCATGAACTTTACGATCAACGAGATTGGCTGCCAAATATCCAGTTTATTGCCCGTTTGTCATTCGTTGCCGAGGGCGATGGAGTCGTTCGTGAATCTCGTTGACGTCACGATAAACACGTGGATAAATAATTAGTGTCACTGTCCCGGGAAATCTTTTATTATAAACCTGATTTTAATCAAGAGTAATCAAGAATAATCAAGATTTTATCAGCTTGCAATCTAAAAACTCACTTCCGATCTTAAAATCAAAATTTGTCTGCAAATTATTTTATTTCTCTCTTTTTAGAGTTGAAATAAGCGTTACTCTTAATTAGCACTTTACTAAACAGTCTTTGAAAAGCAGACAGTCGTTTGGAAAATAAGGTTCGAAAATTTTTTAAAGAAATGAGCTTCGTAGCTTATGATGAATAAGAAGAATTGTTAGCTCGGCTCTGATTATACCACACACGTCGTGCAGTATGATTTTCTCGCCTGTAGGTAAGTCTTGCTTGACATAGGAGATAAAGGATATCGTTTTATCTATCGATATATTCAACAAACAGTCGGCCCTATCGCTTCTGATACCTACAGGATTTTCTTCCATGTAGTTCCTTTGGATTCATAAATTCACCGATTTATCAGTTCAAGTAGATTCCCTTGAACTGCATCTTCCAGAAAAAATGATCAAATAAAAATTTTGATAGGATGAAATCCCTCTTAATTTTTTGTTACTTGAAATCAGATTCAGAAACATATTTAAATATATACGATTCCGATTTTCAAATTCTAGACCTTTTCCAGTTTTTCCAGCTCGTTGAATTTTATTTTGAATGAGGTAGCAACCCTCTAAAAAAATGTTTCTGAATTTTATTACAGAAAAAAAGTTGCTGAAAGTGTGCGACTGTCCGAAGTCGATCAAAGCCGGACTGAAAAAAGGGGGAGAAATGGTTGGAGTTTTCTGAGTGAGAGTGAAAGTGAGGGAGAAGTAGTAAAGATATTCGTTGGCAGGACCGAAGGGGAAGGCATTACTGTGTGCTGTGGAACTGGGGGTAAACACACTGCGCTTCCGAGGGCGAGGGTTGTGAGGAGGGTAACCTTGACCCGGGGATGAACGACCCTCCTGATGCGCGTGGCGCCCCCTCGTCCCCACTGCAACCCTAGATTTCTGCTACAATCTCCAAACCACCCATTTTCCCTTTCTTCGTTCAACCACCCACATCTACAGGGACAACGCACCCCTTTCCATTTTGCTTCAACCAACTCTGAATACACTACACTTTCGCTCGCTATATAAGAGCTTATCCCAAAAATGAAATAGGGATATGTATCCTATTCTATAAGGAAAGGGGTGCCTTTTACTTGTGTTTAAATCAGCAGTTCTTCTTATTTTGGCATTTTTAGCGAAAGGGGTAATTAGCGAGTTCTTCCAAGTGGAAAGTTTGCAAGAGTGGCTAAAATGGTAGGTGATGTATTTTTAAGCTCCAAATTTGAAGAAAATATTGAATTCAGGGTATTTCATTAAACTGGTAACAAAATTTGCCGAAAATACCTTGTTTGAAAGATTTTCATGTAAATGAAGGAAGCGGAAATGTGAGGACCTTCAAATTTTAAGGTATTCAGGGTGGCGATTCGGTGGACGATTTCAAATTCCCGGATTTTCCCGGTCAAGTTTTTCAATCAACTAAAAGTAACATATTTATATTTACCCCAAAACGCAAAGAATAATTTTAATTCATGGCTTTGATTCTAAACATCCTGTAACACAGTAGAACAAAAAATTGCAAAATGTTTTTTGTTATGATGGTTGATGGAAAAAAAAATACTTTCTCTCATATAATATTGGGTTGAAGTAAAGTTCCGGTTTTTAAATTAAATTTCCGGTCATTTCCCGGTTTACCGGTCAAGTCACCACCCTGGTATTATATGCTGAAAAATGTAACATTCTTGCAACTCACCACACAGTAACATTCTTGGTCTCAATGAATAAGATCTGGATTTAAGCTTACCTGAAACAGAAATAAATGATATTTTGTTAGTTTTATAAATAAATTAGGTCAATATTCAATACTTAAACTATCTCCCTAAATACGAATTAATAGAAATTCCCTGAAAATCAATGACTGAAGATTCAGGGCAGAGGTATTGTGGAAAAGTGGCCTCAAAAAATGTTTATGGTCTAAAGACCTATGATCAAGAGACAAACCTTCAGAAATCTGAGCTAAATGGCTAATAAGAATTCAAAAATGATGCCCAATGAAACTATCAAATAAATTCTGCTTAGAATTTGCTCAGAAAACCGGATGCGGATACTTTGAAGAGGTATTCTATCGGTGTTCTCTAACACCTGTAATACCATATTTGAACACGTATCTAATAGCAGATAATAACAGTGATACTAGCCCAGATTGTAGAACGTTCTATGATATATAATTTCACATCTATTGGGCATTGGCACAACATAACTGCTTTTGCCTTTTGGGATCGAGGTCGTGGTTGGGGATCGGCATGGCAGGACAAAGTGGATTGTAGTATAGCGGATAGTGGAACGCCAACTTCCTAAAGAGCCGAAGAGAGTCTGACATTCCTCAATACTGTCTCACGTTAGGACTTTTACATGTGTATAATAATACTATGGTATATAATGTAAGCATGCATATTATACATGTCTTACGCACACATAAACGACAGGTAGTATAGAAGTTTAGACTTTAGGATGTTCGCGCGTATTCGCGGTAACGCGACGTGCCATGGACGATCCACGCCTGCGCGAGGGAACAAGGCCTACTTCTAGGAAACTCATGGGTCTGCGGTCAAATTATTTATGGCGATGCGAAATTAAGAGTTTCGCTCCGTTTGAGGAGCGCCGATCGACCGGGGATGTTGATTTGCGTCCTTGGTTACCATCGGCACCGTCTGCTCTTTTTAACAATCTTTTTCATTTTTAGAGACTCCTGCAACTGTGTAACCGAGAAACAAGAAACGAGATCCACGGGTTCCATTCGAATTTTTATTTCAACTCACCCAGAATTAAATTGGAATTGAGCTTAAAGAATTTGAAATCACTTTAAAAATTAATGACTCAAACGTTGACCATTAATAATTAACAAGGGCGGATCCAGAAACTGAATTTGGGGGAGCGATTCGAAAAGTTATGAAGGGGCTACTTTGTAATAGCTGCCTGCATGGTCAAAAACATGAGTTAAACTTGCAATTCAAGAATCTTTGGGGGGGCGATCGCCCCTATCGCCCCACCGTGGATCCGCGCCTGATAATTAAGGATTAGAATTCAAATCGACAGTTGTGCCAACTCCAGGGTGTCTCGTGATCAAGCAATTTGAAATTTCCGGTTTTTTTTCAGGTCAAATTTTTGTTTCCTCCGACCAATTTATAGATATCTTTTTGTGATTTTTGAAAGTCAATGTATACATAAGAAGTAGAAATTTTAACATAAAAAGTCGATTTTTCGATAAAATACAAAAAATTCCCGGGGTTTTCCCGGTCTGCTGCACCCTGAACCCCCTTCGCCAGTCCTGCCAATCCGAAAATCGAGCCGAAAATATTCGGGGTTTCCCGCACTTTTTAAAAATGAAGAATTTAAACAATTTACGAGATTGACATTTTAAAATACTGTCAAACGGGGCAACTTCGGGCATGATCGGTAAGTTTGACGGAAACTCAATTATAGCCAAGAATTAGTAATAAGAACGAGTAATAACTGATTTAATGGCTAGAAATGAGTCACTGAATGAAATTAGTGAATATAAAGTGAGAGGATAAGAGTCACGAGAACTATATAATCTTTTCTCTCCTTTCCTTATCTTTCGCTCCATATATGTTCCGACCTTTCTGTACTCTCTTCCTTTTCCGCCACCCTCGTTTTTCCTCCCACTCTTCATGTCGTCCCTTCCTTCCGTAGTCCCAGAAAATAATCAATACTTTAGGAAGGTAGGTGGGTGAAGCAACACGCCTGTCTGTGGCTAACCTCGTGAATCGTGAATTCACGAACCAAGCACCCGTCGACTTGAAAGACACCGAATCATGCATCCACTAAATTAGTGCATGTCCGGTTATTACAGTATCAATCCTCCCTTTCAATAAAAGACTAATAATCTTCCAAAAATCTACTTCTCATCTTCCAAAATAAAAATTAACTCCACAATAT
>JAUESH010000020.1:20032292-20047928 GCA_032275165.1 Synergus magnus | reverse complement strand
AGCCGAATTTCATTTAATCGGTGGGTGGACTAATTCTGATTTCGCTAGATTGCTTGCAGATCAATGTCCCAATTTTTAATGGCTTTTTAATACGAAATAAATCACAGAGATTTGCCAATATGACCTGATTAGTACCTTTCACACAACTAACTATATACATTAATTCCAAGATCCCAGTCAAATAATAATTTTCTAAAAATCTGACTTCCGGTTTCAATTTCAAATATCTTTTAATTTTTCGGTTTCGGTTTCCATTCCCAGTTTCTGGTTCTGAATAGCTTGGTTTTTTGGGCAGGTGTTTCGGTATCTATCTCGTATGCGAGGGGGAGTAAGACGAGAAGACCAAGAAAGAAAAAAGCAGAACCGTCTATAAAAAGGGTATCTTTTTTTGAGCATTTACCTTGGGCTATCGCCGTTCTTCTCCTCAATATCCAGTCGTTCCAGTTCCTTCTGTAACATCCCGCTCTCGTACTTATCCACCGACATTTTCGCTTCCCGAAAAATTTCTTTTCCCCAACAAAAAATGGAAAAATAATTTTCTTCACTGATAGAACAAAACGCGTGATATCCTCGTGATCACGCGCACTTTCAACTTCGTCACCACAACGATTTGTTCACTATTTTGCGTGTCGCAACCATATAATATAAATAGTATTTTTATTTATATATTATTTTTATTTATATAATATATCATTCATATAATATAAATCTCTCAGGTTCCCTTTCCGTCTCTATTCACTCGATCCAGGCGTCACTTTTTTTAAAGCCAAATCTGGCCAATGATTGACCGATCACTGAGGTAGAATATTAAGCACTGTCACACACTGTTGCGGAAAAAAGTTAATTTTGAGGTTAATTAATTTTGTGGGAAAATGAGGAGGAAAAAAAAGGAAAATAAGATGAGGTACACGCGGCACTAATCTCACGTAGAGAGAGCGTAACACCGGCGACAGACGTTACGAGACTATTCTGTCTTCGAAGTGCGCGCGCTTGAATTCTCTCTCTCTGTCTCTCTCTCTTTCCTTCTCTCCTTTCGTGTGGAAGCGCGTTCTCTCGACACAAGAGCGCACGCACACTGACCGTGACTCTCCCCCCACACGCAAAAATTTTCTCTCCCTCGCTCCCCCACCCCAAAACTATGCCTCGTTTCGGGCTTCACTCACCCTTACTGCAAGAGAAGCACGTGGAACAGGACCCCTCCGATTAAAGGGTCCGCAAAGTGCCGGCACTGGACTGTCCAGGAAATGCCTAGTCCAGGAAGTGTAGAGAGAAATATCTCTGCAGTGGGCGGCTTGCACTGGAAGCTCCTGATTCGAAACGAATACCAGTCGAATGAACACACTTTCGGAGAAATCGCATTTCTTATGACAATCGTCAATCATGCTTGAGTCACTGCTAATTCTGGCGATTCTCTTGAATTTTAATTCGTTATTTTGGACTTGATTCGTTAATCACAGGAGTCGTTCAAGTAGTACAAGCGCACTTGGGGGGTGAGTTGGTCCAAAAGTGCAAAATAAAATTGTAAAGTGCGTTACGGAGTACTGGAATCGTGAATCTCTTTTCACGATTTCATTCAGTGAAAATCCACTGAGAATCAGTGAAGAGTCATTGAAATTTTCAATATTTTTCAGTGATTGAAATCATGAGAAAAGAGTCACTGAGAATCATTGAAGTTTCATTGGCTGAAGGGCGATCTTTGGCAGAATTTAAGAAAAGTATTTAGGGTCTTTTTGACACCAAAAGTATAACAATTTATAGGGGTGCCATCTTACGAAAAATGAAGATGAATCAGGCCCAATGTTCCAAAATTCTGTAAGCTCGTGCGTAAGTATTTTTGAATTATTATTTGCCATAAATGTCAAATCAAACTATAGAAGAAGCTTGAGTGACCATGCTTTTTTATAAGATAAAAACCAATCTCAAAATCTTAAACAAATCAATTTTCAATTATCTCAATCCCTTAGTATCAATTTTGGTAAATAAAACGAAATGAAAAGGTTTCTTAAGATCCTTTGACCATTTGTTTTCACGACTAAGATTGGTTGCAAACCTGTCAAAATTTAAACCAGTTTCGATCGTTATGTTACATCAATAGGTAAATGAAAGAAAGAACCGCTTCAAATTATTTTTGGCAAACAGTAATTCTTAAAAAAACAACATTCCTAACAACTCCACATTTAAATTCCGAATCTCTTGCACGAGTTATCACAACAGAAACTCTTGTGGTTAATTTGGAAGAGATCAAGTTAAAACATACAATAAAACGTTCTCAGCACTTCAGGGGTTATCTCCCCTAAAAAAGAAAAAAGTTTGCCTCCACGGAGCCAGAGACACGAATCAAGCGTCCTATCCTAAAAGCGTCCTTTCCTAGTGGGAAAATCAAATCATCCATTGAGTCAGCTAACTCTTATCTAATCGTTAGTTGACGTTATGCTTCAAGAATTAATTTTGAGTGTATGGTTCTGCGTTCATTGAATGGACTCGACTGTATTTTGATTTGTACATCCTTGAGCTGAGTTCATCTCATCAGATTATGTAACTACCAAATAACAAGGAGATTGCTGTAATAAATTGTGCGAACGAGAGAGATTGAAAGAGGCAAAACAAAGGTCCCGCGAAAACTCATTCGAGATTTCAATAAATCTTTGCGAAACAAAAAGTGACCTTGAGAGAATACCAAAAAATCTTTAAACAAATTAGTTAAGGGAATCGAGTGTAATAAAATTGATTAAAGATTGATAATCTAATAGAATCTAGCGAACAATATACCCAAATGATTCAAGGTCTCCGAAAATGTTTATGAACCAAAGTTACCTTCTTGGCAAAATCCAAAAATCTTCGGATTTTTGAACAACTTTAGAAACTGTAGAACTTTACAAATGTAGAACTTTCGAATTTCAATCATTAACCGAAAAGACTCACAAGAAATGGAGACACTCTTATCACGTAACCTTGAACTGAATCACTGAATCCCTTTAATTTGGTTCGTATGTAGATCTAATAGAAAAAATCCTCTATCTTGATGTTCAGCCGGCGTTCCCAAGCCACCATGGTCATTAATAAATCCAATGACAGTCGCTGATTAGAAAATCTACTGAGTCATGCGAGCATCTACATATTCCTTGGTTCCAAAAACCGGCTTGTCCTTCAATTCTGGGCCGATCTAGAAGACGATCAGCGCCCATTTTACGAAAGTTGGTTAGCCCTTCCCAATGGAGAAGGTCTCGGCAACAAAAGTTGAGTCGGTTTTTCTGACGTCCCCTATGTCGAGTGAGGGGTTTGCCCTGGTATTCGAACGCCAACTAAAGATCCGGTTGAGCCTTTGTTACCGGGAGGTACTCAATTATTCTTTTCAGCCCAATCAACCAAGTCCCCCAATTCGTTCCAATAAGGTTCGAACGTCTCTCCATGCTAGAACTTTTCAACAATTTTGTGTGTCTACCGAATACATTTCGTAAGAATTTTGTTCTTGAGAGTTCCTTACATCATATTCTTAATTTACCATATTCACTACACCGATAACTAATCACAATTTATTTATTTTCGGCATCAAGGGTTCAGATTAGTGCACTAATGACGTCACCCCTAATTCCTAGTCAATTACGTCGTACAATTTCTCCCTCGACTTTTCCGTACGAGGCACCAAGTGAAATAATCACCAAATTTTCATTTTACTTTAAATGTCTTGCACTCTTTCCAGCTGCGAATTTGGTGAATTTACGCGTCGCGACGATGACGCCAATGATGCCTTGCGTGACGTCCGAAGAGAAGTAAATAATATTCATAAAAAGAGAGAGAAAAGGAAAAAGAGAGAGAGAGGGAAATTTCAAGATTTTTAAAAAATGGGTGATGATGGGTGGGGTAAAAGAGAAAGAGGGAGGTAAAATACGCACTTGCAACCGGAAAAGAGGGACAAAACCGAGTTAAAAAATTGGGCGCGCTACCGGTGGCGGCGTGCGATATATTGGCCAAGATATCTAGCGAGAAAGCGCGGTGTGGGTACACTGATATTATTTTTATAAATCGGTGTGTTGCGCGCCGGTCGTAAGCCGCGCCCAACTTACCCCCACCAAGAGATCCCCCCCATCAAAAAAGCGATTTCCCCTGGAGGGAATAGAAAGTCGGCGGGGGTAAAACGAACGTGGAAAACGTGTACGTCATCCTGAAGAACAAGATCTGCGACATCTGGTGGACGCCGGTAGGAACTAAGGGAATTCTCTCGAATCAGGGAGAAGGGGAACCGCACCCCGCTCAGAGGGGGCTTTTGGTGGGGGCGGGTAGGGTGAAGGGGTGTGAAAGGAAGAGAAACCGAGGCGCATGACACGTTGCCGCCAAAACTTGTCTCTATAGGCATGATCCAAACTCTGCAGGCACCAACACGCATGATCATCAATGAAAAGCACGCGTAGTGTTGCAACATCGAATAAAAAACATCGATGTTTGACATCGATGTAGCAACGAAAGAAACCATCGATGTCTCCGATATATCGGGTCATTTTTAAGAAACATCGATGCATCGAAAAAAAAACATCGATGATTGGTTTCGTTAAAAATGGGGACATTTTGGGTGTTTTCAAGAAATAGTGGGAACGTGGGGACAGACAGGTCAAAATATACCTATTACAACGAAAGTCAAATTCACAATACCTGACAAACAAGTACCTGCTGAGGGCATATATATTTGCTTACTCTAGGAATATCAATTATTTAAATTAGCGTTAATCTTCATTCCTTCGTTCGCCTAGTATTAATTTTTTTCCGTGTAGAAAGAATTTTAAAGTATTGATTCATTTGTATTGAAAATAATTCTGTATGAGAGAAACTTGTAAAGCCTATTGTTATTTTTAGTTGGAACAATATTTCTGGATAAAGTAGAATTGGGAAAAAATATTTCGTTTATTTGAACGTTCAAAACTTCTGGTACATGGTAAATCAGTGAAACATGTATAGTAACTGAAATTTCAATGAATAATTACTTATTCTCATTGAAATTTCACTGATTCAAATACATAGACAAAAGTATATTACTGATTTTCACTGATTAGAATTTAGAGAATGGTCAAAATATCATGAGATGAAAAAAAACTAGGGGACGATTTCCTAATTTTGGATAGACTTATTCTGAATTACTTGAGTTAAATTACAAGTTTCAACTTTTCAAACTTTATTCCTACTTACTTAGGTGCATGTATGTATTGTGTATTAAATAAAATCATTACTGAAAATTTAATGCTCGAAAATCCTCATTTGAGTTGGGTTCTGTGACATCAAGCGTAATTTCCCCAGAGAAAACTCCCTTTCAGCATTTTTTAAGAGTTGAAAATACTCAGGTGCTTAAATTTTTAATTTGTGGTACACACATGTGCCACATATTACTATATATTACTGTATTATTTTTATGCTTTACCACTGATTACAAAAGGCTCACAATATTCCAACTACGATATACTATAAGTTAAAATAAAACGATAAAACTTATTTTTATGAATTTTGAATGTGAAACTCACGAAGGAAATGAAAATTCGCGAAAAATCGGTTTCAAACTTTCACAGAATACCTGTCACTGAAAGGAGATTTCGGGAGGTTATAGTGGCCTTCAAGATTTGAAAAGACAACACAAACTGTTGCGACTTTAGAAGCTTGACAGCTTTGTAAATCAAATCTGTGAACTGGACATCAGGACCCAAACAACAAAAGTAAAATTTCATGCGTAAAATTGTACTTGGGTTCAATGAGTAAAAGTATTTAGCCAAGGGTGGGCTAGGGGTAGCCAAAGTTGACACTTGACAACCTGACAACTTTTCAAGACTGCAGGGATTCGGTTTAGGGTGTTCACCTCATCTTGGCTCTTTGTCACCGATAAAAATTAAGTGTCCGAAGACCGCCAAAGTTGAGATCTCGGTTGGGATGCATCGATATTTTTCAAAAATTTCTTTTTGCAATTATAGAAATAAAAATTTAGTGTTTTCAACCTTATCGTGATGAAATGTTTTAAAATCTTGTCTATCTATGACGACTACTGAAGAAAGATATTGACTTCGTACTGGGCTGAAGTTTCAGACGTCTACTCAGACGAATTTTTTTTTTTTTCATCAAAGATTTCTCATCAACAATTAAAAATATTTTTTGCAAAAACATTTCCCATGCTTTACGTTTCAATAAATAAATTATTTTAGATAAAACAATTTTTTTAGTGAGAATCGTTGAAAAAAAAAATTCGTCTGAGTAGACGTCTGAAACTTCAGCCCAATTGACTTCGTTTATTTTAAAGCATTCTCTATAAGTAAATACATAAGATCTAAAATATTATATGGTCTTGACTTCTGAAAATCAAGTTGTAGAAATAATTTATGAATAGGGCGAGTGAATTATTAGCCTGATGAATACGACCTCCCCTTAAGTTTTTTTGAGCTTTGAGTGTTCAGTGAATACTAAGACCTTTTGTTTATGGTTATTACTTCCTCATGACCTGGAACCTGGAGTCAACCTTCGCGTTTAAATCCCGAAAGTCAAACGGAAATCGATTTTCAGGGAACAGAAATAAATAAAACATAAACTTTGTCATTCAAATTAAAATATCAGGAATGTCCGCTTGTAAACTCTTAAACCATATGATTGTTTTTTTTCTTTTTAAGAATGTTGCAAAAATTCCTTTGAAAAGGATGTTAAAAATAAATCTTCTTACTTTTGATGTGGTCAAGAAGAGTCCCGTGATTAATTATTCAGTAAAGAATACTAAAGATTTCTTAGGCTTGTGGTTAAAAGGCTCAAAGGATTCGCATTCCAATATTCGCATTCCGAATTCAAATTTTTATTTTGGAATATCTTACAGTTTCAAATGGAATTGAAAACCTTTCAAATCATTGAAAACTGGAAAATTAATTATTTCAAATAACTTTCTACTCGATTTTTTTTGCTACTTTTCCATTATCTGGTTTTTTTTTCGATCTTTCCGTTACTACTTTTTTCTCTTTCCTTTACAGGGTAGAAGTTTCCTTTGTATGAAGGTATACCTGTCGTTAACGCGTGTATCGGCACTACCGCGTGCCCTAAGAGCGATCAACTAATATTGCTGAATGACCAATCAATTATCTCCTCGGCTGAGCGGAAAGCGCGATGCCTCCTAGAAGCAGTGTCTTTCTTGTCCATCCTGAAACTTGTGGACGCACGGGTGCAGACTTTAGGTTTGCTACTCGGGTATAAAATTGCAGTAGAAACCTTCCTGTTGACTGCCTCTTGACCTCTCCTTCTCTTCATATCCTCCTCATTCCCACCCTACACAATCTCGAAATCTCTACACTATCTCTGCAGTGTTTACAGTCTACACTTTGTGAAGAATACCTTGCACATCGTGTCTGCAGGGGTTTGAGAATAAAAAAAAAAAGAAAGAAAAATTGGATTCGCGCCGGAAATTGGACGTTTGAGGATCATCGCAGCGTGTTCTTTATCGAAGCATCACTTTCTAAAAGTCTAAAAGAAAGGGAGACCACCCTCGGAGGGTTTCTATGCAACACGAGAAAAGAATAAAAAGAAAGTGAATGTAACCAAGTCTTGTAGAGAAAAAATTTTAAGGGCATGTGGTAATTATCATAAGAGCAAATTTAGTTTCCCCAATTTTACGCTCGCAATAATAAATATTTTTTGCTAAAACTAGGTCATTTACCTATGTTCTGTTTTGTACAGATGGAGGTAAAGGGCCTAGTTTAGTGAAAAAAATTGATTATTGCAAACGTGAAGTTGGCAAAAATAAATTTGCTCTTCTGGTAAGCACCACATGCCCTTAAAGTATTGTAAATAATTGACAAATGCTTTTAACATAGTTTTAAACTATTACAATGTCAATTGTTTACCTAGTAAAAATTCAACTATTTAAGTTTGATTATCAAATGTATAATTCTTAATAGTGGAATACTTTTTCGGATCTCACAGCTTTAAAATGAATAAGGGTTGAAACTTGTTGGCTGGAATCTAAAATCTAAATTAACGGTTTTTGTTTGGAAGGTTCGGATGAACCATAACAGTTGAGGTAGGTTGCAAGGGCGTCTGGGCATTTTCAAGGTTAATTAATAGTCGCAGAGTTCATAACTACCGTCGGTCAATAGAGCGTGTACAGAAAAATTAGTGAGCGAGAGAGGGTAAACGATTTCCGGGACGAAATAAAAATTAATGGGTTTCAGTCCATGAGCCAAGATACTTTTGCGGTTCTTTATAGAACCATCGACGGTGAGTGCAACCAGTTGGTGCCACCTTAAACTTAATTTTTCAAGTCAAGACCATTTAGGGAAGAAAAATAAATGTATTTTCCAGGATTACGAGTGTTCAATTTTGTACATTGCTGACATCGAATAAAAAATTTTTCAATTCCCTTTGGAGAATTTATTTAAAGTTGAGGAATTCAGGAGGCAAGACTTGAATTTAGAAACGATGAGAGGGAAGTGAGTTTCGGTAAAGGGTGAGAGTACTCCGGGGTTAGATTTGATTGTGAAGAGATGTACGTTGCCCAGGATTCCGTCCCGGGCAGAGAAACCGGAGGTACAGTAGGATATTCGGGAGAAAGTAGAGGGAGCGATATAATCCAGGGCAGAACGCAACCCCGGTTGGGGGTGAGAAGGGGGCCAAGGGCGACAGAGGGTGGCATGAGAGGGAAAGTGAGAAAGTTGTAGAGACAAGTGAAGGGGAGAATTTGAGGCAGAACGAGAGAGAGAGAGAAAGAGGGGCCTGGAGAGGGTAGGCGAAAAAGGTGGAGGTGCGTAAGACCGGGAGAGCTCGAGGAATCAATAGTAGCCACGCGCTCTCGTGAGTTCTTCGCATCAGCCAATAATAAGGGATAGAACCATTCAGGTTCAAGGTTTACAGTTCCCAAGAAATAGAGGAAACAAAACATACGAGGACAAAGAAACTTTTGCCAATTTTCGAAATAGAGCTTGTAAATATTTTATTAGAAAATATTTTTGAGTATAAAGTTAGAATTAATCCAACTGGCTGTCGATATTTTCTGTAGGGTGCAGGGTTTTTGAAAATGTTAATTTCTTTTCATTAGAAAAAATAGTAACTCCATGGAGTTATGAGTTTTTACCCTCGAACTGAGAGAAAGTGTAGACATGGAGTCGAAGCTTATTGACTGAAGCCCTACTGAATTTAATTACAGTAGACACCTGAGTGGTCAACTTACACATGTAATCGTGATAATAGGATTGCAAATCGGGTTTATATTTCGTGATCTCTGCTTACTTAAATACTAAATAACGAAAATAGTTGCTTAAAATCGAGAAAACTTAACACATCAAGGTTTGAAAAAAATTGTTATGATGATATTTGCCTGGTATGAGAGTGAAAATTTTCAAGCTTCCGCATAATTTGAATAAATTAACTATTGTTCAAACTCACGAATGCCATATTTATAAACACACATTTTCTAAACTATTGAATTGTCCATGATTACATGCACTAAAAGAATATGTTTGATTCAAAAATTGAATGGATTTATTTAATTAAAAAACGATAAAAATAAATCCTTTCAAATTTTGTAACCAGGTGAGGCAGGTCTGTTGATAAAAAAAATACATAAATCACAACAAAAGCAATTTGCAGAGAACAAAAGAAACAAAACAAAATCTACGATGCAATGATACTATGATATGATATGATTTGGATTTGATTAAAATCAGAAAACATATAAGACTAATTTCAAAGGAATGAATAGTTATATAATTTTGAAATTGAATGATTTTAGTGGTTGATAATAACTTTCTGATGAAAAAAACCTCAAAAAAAAAATTTTTATAATATATATATGTATCTTTTAAATGAAACTGATGATTTTGGATTTGGGAAACAGAAATAGGATAAAGTTATTTAGATTATGAGTGGTTATGATGGTGAGGATGAATATGCGAATGATTACGAATTTGGAGGGAATTAAGCGGGGACTCACCTCCATCCATTGCCGACCTGGTCGACCGGAGATACTGGTAGGGCGTCGCCGCTACCCCTGTAAGCAGGAAAACACATTTTTGTAGGATAGGTACATAAGGAAAGGAAACGGAATTTTTTCTAGGATTATAGAAACACTTACATACATATAATTAGATAATTATATTTATAATCCTTAATTTAAGTATGTTTGTATGTTAAATAGATTATTAATTAAATTAAAGAATATTAAGCCGTAAAAATATTATTTAAAATTTTGTCAATATCAGAAGTGTGAGTTCAGAATTTATACTTAATATCCGATACTAAAATATTAATATACACGGAGAAATTAATAATATCAATTTTTCCTAAACTGATTAGGGACAAACATGTCACATTGAGAATTTTTATTATTAAAAATACTAAATTTTAGAAAAAACATATGAAACTAAGATGAATTGTATTAAAGAATATCATATATTTTTTTTAAAATTAAGTAATTATTTCACTAGTACAAATTCTCAATATGACACCTTTGTCCCTGAATTGCAATGCATTTTATGAAAAATTAATAATAGGATTCTCCGTCTAGTTATATTATTAAGTAAGACGACGTATATCTAATTAGAGGAATTATTTACAGCGTAAATATTATATCTAATTGAACTTCCAAGTTATATTAAAGTCCAGTACACTTCAGAAAAAAATTAATACTCAAGAAGATAAAATCATCGGCCAGCTGCATCGTCTCGGAAACTTCTTAGTTCCACGAGACCCATTTCACGCCAGTCATGCCAATCTAAAAGCCCACATCGTTTTTTTTTCTTGTTCCTTTTCACCCCTTTCTTCTCTTTTGCATCTATCAGTAATTTTGGTTTAATATTTTAGGCTACTGTTTATCTTAAGGACGATTACATCGATATTTGGTATTATTGAAAAATTAGTTTGATAGAAAAAATCTGCAAAAAGTATTTCATCTTTATTATTATTATTAATATTATTATTATTATAGTAAATATTTAAAATGATGTAATACATAATAAAGATTGTAAATTATTCGAAGAGTACATTGCTTATTTAAAATTATGCAATTATTTGAACTTTCTGTTAAATTTGATCTCTCATTACTTTGTTGAAATTTTTCATTTGTTGCTCATTCAAAGATTTATTTTAAAAAAGGGTTATTTAAGCCAGGTTTAATTAAGCTTGATATATGCAGGATGGGTGCAGTCGTTGGACCGGATTGACCCCTCTTTACATTACACAATAATGCGGAACCATCTTTGCGGTCAATGAAAAAAGTAAAGAAAATCAAGATCAAAGACGAAGCGGGTAATAATTATTGCATGTCAGCGTGCCTTAATTTTGAGGATAATTAAACGACTCGAGTCACTCCACCTGCCGATCGATAAGAAGCTTTTCGCGCGTCATTTCTTTTTTAGAGTCAACGCAGCTTGTCGTTCTTTATTAGCGACGTGACACTAAGGGAAAGGTCATCTTGCACTTATCGAATTACTTCCCTCCTTAGTAAAAATATCCGTTTCAATTAAAATCGCTATTCAAAAAATAAAACTAAACCACCTTTATAAGTGGAATTTTTAATTTTTCACAAAATAGATGCGGAACTTGTTATAATCTAATAAGGAAAAAAATTGGTTACCTTTAATGCTTTTATAAGCTATTTCAACTTTTTCAAACTTAAATTTTGTTAAATTAAGATTGCTTTCAAAGATTTTTAAAATATTTAATATAAATCTGAAAGTTCAGTGCACTCAACAAAAGATTTAAAAATCCAGCTGGAAAGGAAACACGTGTTTGAATTCTAAAGATATCTAAATAAGGGAGGGAAGAAACTAGATTAGATTTGGCTTTTTCTCAAAATCCTTTTTACAATCTAATCGGCAAATAAGATACACGTTTTATTTTCAACTCGTTCGAATGCAGCTGCGTCTTTAAGTTGATGTTTGTGTACGGAGTTACACACACTTATATATTTAGATTGAAAAGCTGTGAAGCCGTAAGCGATACAATTTACAAGTCGAGGAAGATACTTTGAGTAAATATCGCGTAAGGAGATTTAAGAGATCCCCTTTTGCATTGTTTCGACGCGATGCGAAAAGTGGTTTACGAGGAGGACAGATCGGATTGGACAAGATGGAAGAATCGAGGCCAGAAGCCTGATTACAAAAGGCGGTCTAGTTTGATGTTTGCCCTGGCTTCTTTACGCGTCAACTCCTCAAAAATGTATGCACGAGGCATTATTATCTGATAATCCCACGGTAAAGTTATTCGAACAGTCGGTGCCCCATTCTTTGTGTATAATCATTATCCTTTTAGCATTTCCAAAAACTGGCTCATATGCTTGAACTCATTTTTTTTATAAATTTTAATTTGCATGATGCTAGTTTTGAGGCTGAAATTTGCAAGTTTTGAAATTTTCAAGTTTCTTGTTTAGACTATGGATTACATAGTCTGAATTTGATAAGAAGAAAAAGTTGAGAGCTGCAGAAGTTACACGGAGAAAACTGCTATAGTTCAACCATAGCAGTTGTGATAGCCATATAGAGTTTTTTCTGTGTGGATGATAAAGAAAATAGAGGATGTAATCTGAATTAGTATGAAAAAATGGTCACTAATTTACTTTAGTAGGTATTCAATGACACTAAAAATCTATTGAACCAAAACAATTGAATGTTACATAGTATATTTTTTTGCCCGCGAGAAAATTATTTGTAAGATGGGTTCGTTATTGTGCAAAATAGCAAAATTAATCTTTTCCAGGGAAAATTTATATTTAAAAGTGTCAAAGGCAGTATGACAAGTAATTAATTTAAGTTTTTAATTGTTAATTTTGTAAGGTATACATATGAAAAAATATTGCGAAATTAATTAATTAGGAAATGTGGAACTTAATCTTACTTTTTGCTAAGAATAAGAATAAGCTTATTCCAAAAAAGAAACTATATCAAAATATTTATTCATATGTACACCTTACAAAATTAACATTTAACGACTAAAATTAATCACCTGTCATACTGCCTTTGACGGTTTCAAATTTAAATTTTCCCTCTTACAAATAATTTTCTCGCGGGCAAAAAAAATATTCTAACATTCAATAGTTTTGGTTCAATTGCTCTTTGGTTCAATCGATTTTTGGTGCGATTGAATACCTTCCGGAAAATTTGACAAATTTCGATCGATCACGAGTATTTCTCGGCTCGACATGCATTACTATTCAAGAGTTGACAAGCTTCTTTGTATTTTCCAAGCTTATCTAGACTATTGCCTTTGTTATAGTAGCTTTACTACTTTACTATAGATGAACAGATGAACTTGTCAAAAAAAGTTGTAAAGTGTGGGTAAAGAATCAATTCGAGAAAGAGGAGCATTAGAGAAACCCAGGCGGTCGATTTTGTGCAACTGCAACTACAACGGCAACGTACGCAACAAGTGCATGCAAGCCGCGGCAGGATGCACCGCATGGCGCACCACGTGGGGTGAGGTGAGGGGCAGAAATAAACAGGGGAGGAGTTGCACGCCCGTAGGAAGGGGGGAGTGTGGTAGGAGAGGAAACAGGGGGAAGAGAGAGTGCACGAGTTGGCGCGTGCCACATGCAACGATTCGTTCTTGTGGTGAGGCGCGAGACTACTGCACGCGAAATGGAAAGAGCAAGATACTTGTCGGATAAACAGGTGGATGCACGATAGCCCAACGCTTCCAGGAACGTTTTAAATTGATTTATATACCCAATGCAAAATCCTCACAATTATTTTCTTTTTGTTTTTGCAGTTTAAGTATGCTTACGTCTGATTTGATCCATCTTGATATTCAAATTTCTATCCCCGAGTTATCTTATTCTTGGTTTGAAATGTCAATGGGTATAATTAGCTATGAGTCTTTTGAATCTAAAGATATACACTGTTAAATTGTGCTCTAAAAGTGGATTAAAGCCTTGCACAATGGAGAAACAGATGAAAACCAACGACTACATTCACATAATCAAATGTAGATATCAATTGTTTTACCATTTTGCAACGCTTTGATCCACTTTTGGATCAAAATATGCGTTGTGATTTAATGTGTACCAATAATTAAAATAAAATTTGAATTAAATATATTCTGCAGCATAATTGTGCACGATTTTAAATTATAATTCCAAAATGAGGATTACAATCGAATGTATTGTTCGCGAGTCAACTTTTAGAAATAATATTCTGAGAGACATAACTAATTCTATGTCATTTTAGTGGGTAACAAGATTCAAATGACGTCATTTATAAATTTCGATGAAAAAAATCATATCAAAAGATGACTCCGAATTATCATTGAGTTTTGGGATATATATATTAAGTGTAAAGTGCAGCTATGCGAACCGCAAAGTCCGTTGGTGCATAATCAGAGAAGGGGTAGAGGAGTACTATAAAATGCATCTGGTTAAAAAAAAAGCACGAGACAGGGTAATGGGGTAGATGTCGGGACTCCAGTGATCGGGGGGTTTGGTTTGGGGTGTAAAACCAAAGGGAAGGGGTTTTATGAAAGCGAGTCCTTGCAACACACATCCCCACCTGATCGGCTCGAGTGGCGCGAGGTGCAGTGGTCTTGTTATGCAAATGCAAAAAAGCGCATGCAAGTCGCTTCATAGTGACTGGTATTTGCCTCCATAAGTACATATGTACTTACTCTCGGTACGCAAGACCTGTAGTACCGAAGGTCGTTATTTCAATTCCCCGAGGGGGAATTTGGCACAGATTGCATTTAGAGATTCCCCCCGAATACAGATCTCACATTGCGGAAGTGAAACGTGTTTTGTCCAACAGGAAATGCATGGAATGATTGGACGAAGTGATTCATCGCATTTTTATCTCTTCGTCACCCTGTTCGAATTTCTACTGATTCATCTTACGCACGGAATTTCTTAGCTTTGTATTAAAAACTAAGATTCAAAGGATTTGAAGGCATTGAAATCATTCTGTTTCAAATATTTTCCTAATGGAATTAGTATCATAAAAGGAGAGTTATATGAATGAAAATGAAATTAAACACAGATGAAGCACAAAAAAATTTGAAAAGAGGCATGCTTTTGAGGACACAAAAGAAATTTCACACGCGAAATAAAACATGGAAACTTACCTACTGAAAATATGATACAGTGAATACAAAATGCATATATCATTTTAAGTCGTGTAATAAAATATTGTATAATATATGTGATGGTTAAGACTGTGTGATGGGATAGTGGAAATTACTTTATGTAAAAGACGTGTAATAAAAACGATTTCTTTGCCTTTAGTCCTGGTTAATCCTTTAGCTGGTGTGACCAATTATTTTTTAATAAACTCGTTTTCAATAAACTAGTTTTGCAGACACGTTTTTATACGAGCTGAAGACTCTTACGCAAGCAAGTATGTATTCAGATTACTTTTTTTTAACGAAAATTGCATTTGGAATCATTTTAATCTATCACTCTCTAAACTTGATTCAGTGAAAAGTCACTGAAATTTTCAGTAACAGACACGGGAATTACTAAAACTTTCATAGTGACTTTTTACTGATTGATATCGTGAGAAAAGAGTCACTGAGAATCAGTGGAATTTGACTAATTCAAGTTTAGAGAGTATGCAAACATTGCCTTGAATTGTTACTATTAACGTTCTACATTAAACTATCTTTGATTAATACGTTTATTTAAATTTTGGTTTATAATGTCACTTCACATTTTAA
>JAUESH010000020.1:20007765-20024471 GCA_032275165.1 Synergus magnus | reverse complement strand
TTAACGTTCTACATTAAACTATCTTTGATTAATACGTTTATTTAAATTTTGGTTTATAATGTCACTTCACATTTTAAACGCATAATGAATTTTAAAAGACGCGTCTCAACACATTTTCGATTTCTTCTTTGACAAAGAATACGTAATTTACTAACGACACAATAAAGTGACGTTCTTCATGGAACCATATAGAAACCAACAATAAATGCATTTTTAAATTCATACGCTTCCAAATTATAAAACACAATATGCATCTTAGAATAAAATTACTGGTCTGCTTTGAACGAGTTACAACAAATATTATTAATGTCTTTTGTATTTCTGACCACCGAATAATACTTTCGGTTTCTGGCAGACAGTCTGTGGTCATGTGTCAAACATATGGATGAATCGTGAAAAAAACAGCAACGATTCATGCATGGAATTATCAAAATTTTGGTAAGATGTATGTACTTTGTTTCTCAAACTTTTACATTGTGTTAATATTTCTAACATAGGGGAAGGAACGTTTTTTCTTTAATTTCGAGAAAAATCGTCAGTTAATTGTAAAATGCAAATAAAAAATGATCATGATTCATATTTAAATGTTCTTTCAATTGGTAATAGCTTAAAATTTCAAAAAAAAAAAGATGAAAGAAGACATATGAGAGGGAGAAAGAAAGAAATAGTTAATGAGAGAGAAGGGCTTGCGAATTCTGGTATATTGTGTAAACGCCAGGGGCGAGAGCTCAGTCAAAACTAGTTCTGTCATCGTAACAACAGTTCGCTCGTTTTTTTCACCTACTTGCCCTCTCTTTCTCTCTTTTTTCTCTTAGGGCTTCTAGCTCTTTACATTTGAAACATATCGGCTTGTATGGAAATTAGCGTTTAGACATGCATCCGCGGATCACAAAACGTCAGTTCATAAACTGACCGGCGTTTAAGATCCGACATTATTAAAGCCTGCCAAAACACTTTTCACCCTCCCCTTTTCCTCCCATGATTCTAACACTCTCACTTTAAAATATAACGAAAAAAAAAGTGAAGTGCTCGAAAGGGGAGTTTATTTTGTGCCATTTTCTCTATCGCTATCTGAAATCTCTAAATTCTGAAAGATTCTCTCGAGACGAGACATTTAAGAGTCTTAAACATCAGGTTTAGAAGAAATTGTTCGAAATAATAGAAAACCGTGTGAACTAACCTTTAGAAATTGAAATCCTCTGGGAATTTTTTTGAGAGTAAATCATTGAGTATATTTTGCCCTGAAACTTTGGGAAATGGTAGAGAACATTTAAACAGAGGTTTATTCACTCCTTTTAGTTTGCATAATTTAATTAGTTGCAAATTTAATGTTTTATACCGTTTCCCAAATTTTCAGGGCAAAAATATTTATTTTTGTGGCCTTAAAGTTCAGAGTTTTGAAAATCAATAAAATCGATCAGTTTTCCAAGTATCACATCTAAATTTGCTCATGGTAATGTAACATATGCCCGTAATATGTAACAGTCTCTATTTTTAGGATTTGAGAGCAACGACCTTTTTAATATTCTGATTACATTGCAAGATTAGAACTGATAAAAACATTCCTCTCTTGTAGTCAAGAAGAAAAAGAAGATAACAAGATCTTAATCTTTAATCTATTCTCCATTTGTATTTTAACTTCAAAGTTTCTCTTTCGTGGGAAAGTTACATAAAATAAAAAAAATGAAATATTCATCGACAAAGATAGATAATTGTTACAATCTGGATGATTTCTACAAGATTGTATATTATATTATTCTTTGAGAACGAAATGTAACTTTAAGTGAGAGGAAGAAATTGATGAAAGAGGTGGAGAAGTAAAAGAGACGAAATGGAGAGGTTGGACAATATAACAGATTGCAGTTGCGGCACGAGCGAGCAGCTTTGGTTCGAGTCAGAAGACCGGGTCGAAAGAGGAGGCAGGTGCCACTTTTTTCTCGATTCGCTAACTTTGCAAAAAACAAAAGGAGGAAGAGAGAAGGAACGATAAAAAAAAAGTAGCGAAAAAGGCTCATTGCCACTTGTGCAGCTTCCACTTCTTTAGTAGATTGTAAAACGTAAAGAAGCATCTTTGACTTAGTTTTTTGCTTCTTTTTCTTATCCGGCTTTTGTACTCTTAGAATCGAGAAAGACTCTTAATATCTACTCGAGATCATACATTTCTTTTTATAAAAATTTAAACTGTCCTTAAAATTAGTTTCATTAATATAGGAAATTTAATTATAAATTGACTTTTACTACTTCTCTCAATTTGAGTCAGTGAATTTTAACTTATTCAAGTTTAAAGTCCTTCCGAGTGTAACATTTATAAAGGATTTAATTTTATTAATTGCAGATATTAAATTTTTAAGAGCAATATTTTAGTTTAATTACAAATTTTTTGATTATTTTTTTCTGAATTATTAGATTACTATGTCGTCTTGTTATATGTATATCTTTAAGATTTGTATTAATATTTTTATTCATACTTTAAGGATTTGGATTTCCCTCACCAAGTGTTCCAAAACAATTTCACACAAAACGAAAAAAAAAAAAAAAAATCGAAAAAAACTCACCGTTTTTTTACTCCACTGGCTACAGATGGCTCAACCACTAAGGCAGATCCGAGGTAGGTGTATCCTGGAAAGACATTAACAAATTTATGTTAGACTTTTAATTTATTTAATTTAAAAGTTATTTGCTAATCACTTGAAGTTAAAAAACAAAAGATTACTACTATTTATAATATTTTCAAGAGAAAGTATGGAGAAAAGAGACAGCATTAATAACGAAAGGAAAAATAATGATTGTAACTAACCAACCAATTCGATTTTTCAGTTTAAAAAAAAAAAAAGAAGACGACAAGGTTTACATTTTTTTTGTTAGTATTTTCCAATTTGTAACAGTCGATTTTTTCACTGCTTTCCCATAATTTACTTTGAAAAGAAATATATGAAAGCAACCACATTTCTACAATTTCAGTTTAAATTTTTTCTTATGGGCAAAACGAATTCAACAAAATTTGAAAATGGGCAATAAAAGAGCAGAAAAAAATACCAAAACAAATTCCGTGACTTTATATTCACAGGAAAACGCAGATCTTTAAAAATATGCCGAATTCGGCGTAATTTCGAGTTGCAACATTTTTGAGATACGAAAACAAGTGAAGACACAATGAAAATTTTTCTTTTTCAAAATGACATGCAACAAATTTCACACCAAAGATTTTCTGTCTTCATCAAGTTTTCTAACACCGAAACAACACTATGGTTATGAAAACCATAGCAGTTTTTTCCGTGTAGCTTATAAACCCATGTAGAATTCCCAAAACCTTAAAATTTAATATGAATAATTTTTAGCCAAATAAATAGCCAAAAAACATTTAGTATTGTGTTCCTAGTACTGTTAAGCATACATTGTAGTTTCCAACGTGTTAGGAACAGAATCAAAATAAGCAGGTGTGAATATTTGTCATTCATGGCGAAGGCAGTATTTCCTAGTGGTGACTCAAATGGAATTTTAATAACGTTTTTAGGGTGGGCATAAATCGGATCGTTTGCGGGTTTGGAATGATTCTCATGGAAAAGCGACCAAGTGCGTTTTCGCTACCGGTTTACCCGTCATAAACGACAGCATTTCTGCTTCCGGGTGCGGTGTATAGCCAATAGCGAACGGTTGCACGTGCTCGTCGCTAGTAACGTGAAATCGCAACGTGCATCATCGTATTCAGTCTTATTCTAATCAGGATCAAGAGGTTATGTGAACGTAGAGCGGTGCTTGGTCTCGTACTTCTGGATTTTGGGCTGGTAAGGCCCAATAACGAGCCTGGCCCCTTCTCAACACCGCGCAGGCCCGAGCGACTAGTTATCCACGCGTATTTCCTTTCCTTTCCTTTTCATTCCTCTGTGGTCTCTATGCGCCAGGTGTCTTCTACCGTCTTCTACCGGTCGTACCATCTAATTTCCCACAACCAGTTTCTCTATCGAGAACCAACCTCGAACCATTTTTATCTATTTTCGAACGCCGTCTATCACCCAGAAGGGTGGCAATTCGGCGGACGATTTCAAATTCCCGGTCATTTCCCGGCTTTTCCCGGTCAAATTTTTCAATTTTACCGTTCAACTAAAAGTAACATATTCATATTTACCGCAAAGCGTAAGAATTTATTTTAATTCATGACTTTTATTCTAAACATATACAATAGAGCAAAAAAATATAAAATGTTTTTCTTTTATCGGATGATTTTATTCTTAAATGATCCAATTAGTATGATAGTAAATCCCAGGGTGTCAAAATTTAATCCAGAAGTGGATCAAAGCATTGCACAATGGAGAAACATTTGATAACAAACAACTATATTGTTATTTGAGCAACTCTTTGATCCACTTGTGGATCAAAATTCGATGCTTCAGGATTTAGTGCGTAAATAAAAATTACACAACCCAAAGCATTCTAAGGAATTGTTGTGAGTACCGAAAAATTAGAAACCCTTTATGTGCTGCACACATGAATGATTGGGTAAAGTGCCCAATTACATGCATTTGCGACAAAATTAGTCTGTGTATTTATCTAGATTTGGGATAACATGAATGTAAAAAAGGGTGAAAAAGATGAAGGATAAGGCAACGCAGTGCAATTACAGTTATTTTTCGCCGAAAGTAATAATTTTCACATTAACCTAGGTCATTGTATGTAACACACTATACTCAATGTGGTTAAAGTGCTGAAAGTTCAAATGAACGAATTTTTGTGTTGACTGCATTTGAAACTAGAAACAGTATTAAAAAACTGATTCATTTTCACTGAAAATAATTTTGTAGGAAAGAAACATGTAACGCCTATTTTTATTTTTAGTTGGAACAATATTTCTGTATAAAATAGAATTGGGATCAAATTAGTTGCGGCAGTTGTTCTCGAGTTCATTCTTTCTTTGGAAAACAACCCCCTTGTCAATAATTCATCAAAACTCAATAAATTAGTTAAATCAGTAAGGTTTGCCTAATTTTCTAATAAACAAACTATTTGAAATTATCAATATGTTATAAATCAAGTATTTGACTAAAACTTCTAGTCAAAGATTTCAATCTCAAACGTTTTCAAGTCTTTCAAAATTATCCTAATTTATATTCCTTTATGGTTTACAGAGAAAAATTTATTAAACGGAAGGAAATAAGAGCAAAATAGTTTGCAGGGCTTATGACATGTAGAAATTAGGAAATTAGGATTCTGAGAGCATGTGCTGTTATGAGGAAACTTTTAAGCATCTAGTATTCTAAGTTCAAGCGAATGCGATTTCTAACATCCTTCCTTTCCATAATTTATGTATCCTTAAACATAAAGATAAACCGCTATGTTATTCTTAACGTGTCGTTACGTGTGAGTCTACATCAGAGTTACGTGACCGGGAATTATGGTTACGATTCACCAAGAATTTTGTTTCCCATCAAATAATACAAAGTGGACGAATAGTTTCAAGTCTTAATCTCCGTTTCCAAATATACGATACTTAAAATAGCGTCTCAATTCAGTGGAATGTTTAAATGTTGATGATTGCAAAATTATTACTGAAGAAGCCAATCAAATATAAAAAAAAGTCACTCATCAATAAAAGCACATTGTTTCAACTTGTCTCTTTTTCCCTTAAGGGGGTCAGTCCCTCTAGAGCCCGAAAAAAAGGTGCTTTTTGAGAATTTTTTTTATTTTCACATAAAAAAAACATAGACAATCTTTCAGGGTTATTTTCATCAGTTCATATAGAGTAGTTTTCAAATACTGTACAAAATGAGAGTTGAACGAAGTCAATCGGTTGAATAGTTTTTGAGAAATCGTTTACGCAGTTTGCGAAAATATGGTTTTGAGAAAACAGGCCTCAAAGATTCGATAAGATACAACTTTATAATCACACAACTTACATTTATCTGAAGTTGGATAAAAACGTTGCAAACAATTGAATCATTGTAGTTTTCAATTGTTTGCAGCATAATACCTCTGTGTATTACTTATTATTTTGATTATTTATTATTTATTCGGCGTGACTCGCCGACCGGCGGCGCATCCCTGCACTGCCGGCAATATCTTCCGAAATACTTCAAATTCAGAGCTAAAATTTTTAACAGACATTTTCAGATAATTTTCGGATCAATTAAACGAAAAAAAAAATTGATGTTTTTTTCGGTCTTGAGGGACTGACCCCCTTATTCTCAATCCGTATCCAAAAACCCTTTCTTCTCAAAACAATTGTTTTCTGCAAACATGTCCTCTAACGATTTTTGGGTTGACCATCTGAGTATCTTTAGCGACAAAGCGAGCTGAATATAATAACGTTTCGCAAAGTTCGCATCTCCATCCACGCAAACTGGCTACAGGAGGTTGTCAAGACAGTATTACTGGTCCTAGTAGTATTCTTTGTGTGGATCTTTCGGCGAGCGATAGGAATCTCGAAATTTTGAGTTGTTTCGCGGGACATGTGCGGCACGGGCACGATTAGATTGAAAGTGAGGCTATTAAAAAAACGATGCTTACTCCATACATTCATGGAGACAAATCGGTGTGGGTTTATACATTTATACACACAGAAAAGGTACAATGGCGTGTGGCGAGTGGCGGAATTGTTCACAAGGAGTCCATTAAATGCAGCAGAATGCTTGGTACAATGAAGAGTATATGGGTCTGAGCTACCGGGTGAACTAGCTTGGGAATGCGAATGAATTAAAAATACGTGTATGAAACATGCTTGTTGGAGGAACGAAGATGAAATGGAGTGAAAAGGAAGAGGAAAGGGGAAGAAATACATATAAAATTATATATATATATATATATGTATATGTATATAAAATGTATGTATATCCCGTCGTTTTCTTCGCATTTAAGGGGCGGGCGGACATAAGAGGGGTAAGAGGAAAGCGAGAATGACCGAAGAACAGAAAAATTGTATAAGGATGAGAGGCTCGAGATGGCTACTTAGTTTGTCCTGGTTCAAATCTCCCCTTCATGTCTAAACCAGCCCCCCGTGTAACAATAATAATATTCGTAAGTGTTCTTATACGAGTGGATATGCAACAGTGGATACGGTATAACAGGTTTTATGCAAAAGCCAATTCGCGTCAAGATGCCCACCTCGGTGCAGGATCGTCGACGAGATCCTAATTCGACTCGTATATCGAGACCAAGAAAAAAACCAACGAGAAATTTTACGGTCGATTTCTTTCGTAGCGCCTGTCCTCAAAACAGGGGTGCTGAGGATGAAAGCGATGGGGTGAATGGGGCAGTTCCTCCACTTTTAGACAATGTTTCATATTGTATCAAATTGCCTGTTCAGGTGTAAGGTCCTCTTTAAATTTCAATCTCGAGAGATCCACTTTTCAAGTTCGGACATTTTTAAATAAGTCATCTCGTAATGTTTCTGAGAGGAATAGCAGATCAATTACTTAACAATCATTCTGTAATTTCTCTAATGAGAGATTTGTAAATCAGAATTTGAAAACTGATTAAGAAGGAACAATATTGTTGAATTTACAAACTAGGGTAAGAGCACCAATTCTTGACACGTTCACCTATCGTTGGCACCCCCTTCTAATTTGCTTTAAACAACAGGAAAATGCAAATTTTTATCATATTTTGCTCATATTATAGTATCTCGAATAGACTACGTTAAATATTTGCATTTTTCTATTGTTTTAAAGAAATTAAAGAGGGGTGCCAACAATTGGTACCCTTACCCTACATTGGGAAAGTAATAAAATAAATCTAGATTATAGCAATGAAAATAAAGTAAAGCAGACAGATTTTTGTCATCATAATAAGATCCCCTCATCATTTTATCACCACTTCTTTTGAATAGTAATTTTTACAGCCACCATGGAAAATAGCTCGAGGATCTTTTGTGGTCTAAAATGCAATCAAAACACCGGAAAATGCACTGTCTACCCCAAAAAGATTAACGCTAGTTGGGGTTACTATTACACCGAGGGTTGAAGTTTCACGTAAGAAAGTTCTTTCGCTACCGCTATTAAAATATTATTGAAATAATCATGCCTGAAAAGTTCGGAACAATCAAATAATGAATGAATTTTTGTATTGATTGTATTTTAAACTAGAAACAGTTTTAAAATATTGATTCATTTGCATTGAAAATAATTCTGTATAAAAGAATTAATCTATAATACCTATTGTTGGTACATAAATATCTAAGATTGACGAACAATTTTTTAAATAACAATCAATTAATTATTTTTAAGAATTACAGAAAGATACACAGAAAAAAAGTCTAGTTTATGTTACAGGCTTAATTTAAATTACCTTAATTTAAGTCCCTTTTTAGACTTAACGCTAGATTTAAAACTAAGATGGGCTTAAATCTAGCGTTAAGTCTAAAAGGGAAATTAAATTAAGGTAACTAAAATTAAGCCTGTAACATAAATTAGACTTTTTTTCTGTGATAGACTCGACAATACTGCCACAAAATTAGTCATCAAATAAATTTCGAAGAATGAAATATCCCGCGATGCAAGACGAGTTTCGAGAAACTTGGTAGGAGTAATAATGTAAATGACGTTCAACAATCGCTTATGAATACATCTAACTTTCAGGATTGCGATACTGGTCTACTCTCGAATCCTGATTATAAACATACAAGCTTTCTTGCCGGTTATTGTACAAATATTCATCACCTTTTCATCCATGGTCAGGTTTGGACAAAAGATGCGAGGGGGAAAAGGGGATGTAGCCTACGAGCCCACGGGAATTAGAAGCCCCTTGTATTTTAAGAATTTTAGAAAAATTACGAAGGATCTTGCATCTTAATATAAGGATTTCCATCACTTAAATCTTAAACAAATATTCTAAAAACAGGAACTTTTTTTAACTCTTTTAACTCTTTTACATTCTAAGATTTCAAATATTTTTTTTATCGATATTTACTTTTAAGATTGCAAATTAGGGGTATATGATACTTTATCATAAGAAAAATTTAGTTTCTCCAACTTTACGTTTGCAATAATAAATATTTTTCTCTAAAACTGGACCACTTACCTCCATCTGTACGAAACGGAGATAAATAGCCTAGTTTTAGCAAAAGATATTTATTATTGCGAGCGTAAAGTTGGCGAAAGAAAATTTGCTCATATGGTAATTATCACATGCTCTTAAAGGTTTATATTAAAAGAAATCAAACCATACCGGATTCGTAATCGATCTTTAGTAATCCTTAATTACCCTATATTCCTCTCTCATTATCTTATCATTATTTTTGCACTAATTAAAAAGGATAATTTTTAATTCTTTTAAATGACAAAGAAATGCTCCTTTTTAAAATGTGTACACCCGTTATATGCCTAAAATATACCGGCGACGTATGGGCCAAGCGATGTTAAGAAATGCAGAAACAGCAGTTGCTATGCTAGGTGGTGTTCCCTCCAATACGAACTTCTATAAGCGGCAGTGAGATTCACGCACTATGCGTGCATGCACCTAAACATACAAAAAATCCTATTCGTATACGTAGCCTAAACACGTGACGACCACACATGTTTCTCGCCATAAAAGTATGTGTGGGATAAAACATACATGTACACAAAAGCACAATGCTCTCGTAGAGACGTGCACCAGAATCTAACGGACACATACTTAGAAAGAAGAATACTTAGAAGAAAGTAGGGTGTAGTAGGAGGGCAAGAGCAGTAACGTATCTAAAAAAGACACAGCTAGAACATAAAAAAAATAATCAGAATCCCTGATGAAGTTTCTCTGAATGTTTCCAACACGGAAGCTTCAATACTGGTGTTGTGGAATGTGGAGAATAATTTAATAACTGATCCAGAAAAATGAGATGATGCTTAGGAAACAACCATGTAAGATTATTAAAGAAACCTAAGCTGTTAACATTGGTATCTTAAAAAGGACACGAATCTGCTAACGTTATCGGATTAAGTTTCTTTGATAAAGTAAAATAAGGTTTTCACATGTGATCTAATTATATAGCCATTTTGTTTTGGATCGGCAACATACTTAAGATCCAAAACAGAATAAAAAATCAACCGGAAACGTGCCAGGACGAGTTGTGTCACTTTTTAGGGAATCTCTGGAATCCAGATCTATAATTCGTGTTCCTGTCGTTCTGATTACGCCACTGGGCGATAAAGCGAAAGAGAGGGGTGGATAAAATAGAGAGGGAGAGAAAGAGAGGGAAGTGGTTGAAACCAAGTGTAGTCGGGGTTAGAACTAAGCGAGTTTTAGGGAGCTGGTGGATGCGGGTAAGAGAGTAGGTTAGCAGGCTCTCCTCTCTAGAGGGAGAGGGTAATAGCGGATTGTCCTGGTGAACGACGAGGATGGCAAGTGCCTTTATAGTGGGTCAGTCCTAGCCGGCACCCGGCAGAGCAAGTAGGGCTCAAGGTCTCTCCCGCTCCCCTTAACGAAAACTATGCTAACCAGGTAGGTGAACATAAAGTACGTGTGCCTTAGAAGCTGTGCCTTGAGCTCTTTCGCGTACAACCCATCCATGTACTTTCATAGATGCTTGCTCAGTTCAAGATTTAATTCATCTAAGCTCTAAACTTTATAAAACTAGAACTATATTCCTAGGAGGTAAAATAAGAATGAGTTCAGATGGTCTAAAAATAAGGGATGATTTTTTGATGATAAGATGTTTCAATTTAGGAAGACTTAAGATGTGTGAGATTCATCTTGATTCTTTATCAGAAGCCTAAATGATTTTTTGAATTTGTTCCAAACGTTGGTATGAGTATTGATGATTGTTAAAACTGGTAATTTAAGCAGATTGACTTAATTAAGAAAGCAGAAAGAGTCACTTAGCAGAACTCTTCCAATTGGTTTGTGGAATGCATCATAATTTTTACATGTCATTGCAACTTATGTCCGAGTGTTGTTATTGATGATGGTATATGGGTATTTATGATTCTTCAGGAAGGACCATTCAGCAGTATCATCACATCTTTAAGATTTTGTCTTGCCCTTGATACAGTTTTGGAACAATCATCATCAGTAAGATTTTTTTAAAGATAAAGCTAAGGAATAATAAAAGCTTCAGATAATGTCTTGAGAAGCTGGTTGTTAGATAACAAAAATGAAAGGAAACAGACCGTGGGATAAGGAATGAACTAACACCAAGTCAAATGGGAAAAATTCCCTGATTCATTTTTTCTAAAGCATAAACTAAAATCAGCTTCTTGATCACCTCTTTTCTCGATACCAACGTGACCATCAATTTGGGTTCTCTTTTCTGTCTTTGTTTCCAATGGAGAACGACGCATCGGCTCCAGACCGGGGAAATAATGAAATATTTAGGTTGCAGGAATGGGTCGGGAACGGGAATGAGAACAGGTTCCTGTTGCACATTCCGAGTCGTTCTGAATGCCGATGCTTCGAAAACGGCGGTTATGGCACGACTAGGTTCATAAATTAAAGTTTGGTCGCACCAAAGCACTCCAATTTAATATCACTGCTCCTCGACCCTAAATCAATCACCAATTATTATTTTCAGAACCAATTGAATCTGCTGCTCAGACCTTCATCACGAATTGTTCAGATTCTCTAAGAAGTAATTCACCATTTAAATATGGTATCAAACAATTGAGAAGAAATCTCACAAGAATCAAGCAGATATTAACAGTTCCTCAACTGCTTGCTTTCTGATTCTGATTCTCCGCTATTGAAGTTTTAGGAATTGATAATGAATTCTCATTATCGTGATTCAAGACGACGAAGAGGATTCGAATGAATAAAATTGGAGTAGTTTTTCGGTCGTCGTTTAAGGGTATAATTCGACAATTCGACCCATAAGGCTTTGGCAAAGAAAAGTAAGAACCGCATGGTTGGCCTTGTGGCATACTTCTCTCCCTCTAGTTCTTCTATCCGATCCGATCCTCTCGTTTCCCTTCGTTTCGGAATCACCCTCTCATTTTTTCTCTCTCCCTCGCACTTATTTGGACCTCTCAGCGTGAGAGCGAGCAGACAAAGAGAGCACGACGAGCACAATGGATTACTTAGACGGGTAGGTTAGTTTGCCGAACAAAACGATCGGACCCACGCACGTTAAGATAGGTCCTGATGACTTGAAAGGGACTCAATTCAAATGTTTAAAATTTTTAAAAATTTGGTACAGCATTTGGAGTTTGGTAGTATGTATTCTATTTTAGGAATGAGCAGGAGTCTATTCCTTTTTATTCCTTTTCATATTGTGATCCGGCGTCACCCAAAAGAGCCTTTTATGCAAATGTATTCGAAAACCGTTCACAATGACAACGATTGTCTCCTAAATCTCGTCTTCGTCTCTCTGAATTTGAAACTTTCACTATCGTCGCATTCCGAGTATATGTTCCTCAATGAAATTCTTCTCTGTCGAGTATAAATAGATAACAAACTCTTTATCTGAGTCTCGCGTACGTACAAAGTTCAGCGAGTTTCATGACAACGGATGAGCCGAGAAAACTGAGCACTGGCTGAATCTGTCTATCTGACAATGAACACTGCATCTGCGTGATTCATTCTACAATTATTTATGCAAACTTCTTCTTTTCCCACGGATTTATCAATTAAAAGTATAGACTGTATTAAACTCTTATCTTTCTCTTGACAACAGGTTTTGAACTGTTCTGTGGCGCAAATTTCGAATTACAATCTATCATGTTAATTTTATGAAACATTGAAATGAAATGTCTTTCCGTGTGGACCAATATGAAAAGACGCAAGAGCGAGGATGTTCTTTCGCGATAGATTAAATCACTCGGTCACTTTTATTTTCTGGAAGCCGGGCCAGGACACAAAGGATTGCAATTCTCGGAAGAGAGACTCGCTCGAGACTCGAGAATTAAAATAATATCCGCTCGTTTGGAGATTAATGGCGCCTTGGCGATGTAATATCTCCACGATGCCTATGATACATCCAACTCTCTTCTATAGAGAGACGATTCTCTTTCCTTTTTTGCCTTTCCCTTTCTATCACATCTTTACTCTTTCTCCTTCACCTCCTCCTCAATTCTCTCCCCTTTCCCTCTTCTCTGTGCCCTTCATTCTAACCGACAAACTGGCGCTTATTGACCCCGGAACACCGGATGTAAGACGAGGGGACCGCGGATCAAAAGAAGAAAAATGTGCTCGCGATATCTCACATTTTTCTATTATATACAGCCTTTATCCCCTTTATCTTGAGAACATCCAAAACGAGAATATAAAAGATTTTCTGGACAAATTAGCATTTGTCTATACCTTGTCTTCTGTAATATAGAATCAGAATAAAAACCATTAAGCATCAGAAAGTAGGTAGATTCGATTCCTGAGACCAGCGAAGAATTTTTTTACTTTTCCGTTGCATTATCCCCTTAATTTACAAATTTCAAAGAGCTGATACTACAGTGAGAATTTGGGATGTCAGTAAATGTTTTTCTATGTTAAGCTATATACAGAATTCTATAATAAAATCTCCGCAAATCACAATAAATGAATGCACAAACAGGGGATTATACAAGAAATGGACTTCGTCTTTCAAGCATGCAGAGTCATTGAGTAAACCGAGTATATGAAAATGTAAGCATAGAATGAAACACGTAAGTGTGAGAGAGTAAGATTGACCCCCCGAAATATGTATTAACACCCAGTGTCGTCTGCTGGAAGTCAATGGCCGCGTATCTAAAACAAACACGTGTTCAAAGAGGCTTCTTTAACGCGCGAGAAACAGAGACGAAGAAAAAGGAAAAAGAGAGACTAAGAGAGAAAATCCGCGCGATGAAGACGTTAGCGAAATATTAGCTATTGCGAATAGCTTAAGTTTGAGATTAAAGAGAAGATGACTGATCTCTACAAGAGAAAATATCAGGAACTATCGGAGAATTGAATTATGTTAAAAGAAAGTAAATAAAAAATTATTTTAAGCTCTTAGAATTCCCGAAAATTATACAATTATTTTTGAAGTAAATTAACGGTTTCTTGTTAGAGAAGAATTTGGCGTGAGATAATTGATGGGGTTGAAATAAGAAGAAATCGTCTACTATGAAGTGAATAATTCATTAATAATTTTCTCTGAAGAAATCCGAATCGCCGGCACATGCAGCACGTCAAATAACTTACTCGGATGCTAGACCGAAAGGAACAAGAAGAAGCAAGGCTTTGGCTCCTCTCTGCCACCCTTTTTTTTTATTTTTGCCTTCTCTTCCTTTTAACTTATCTCCCTTTCTCTCCTCTATCTCATGGCGCCCTAAAGATAGCACTTAGGGCACAGAAGCACTTTCCTTATGCTTATACGCTAAACCTAAACTATATTTGTAAACTATACAGATCAGGTCCAAAGTCCATACTGCGAAATCATGTCTTGTCTAGTAAGGAGACTTTTTTCCGGCAAAAATGAAAAAAAATGGAGAAAAAGCCCAGAAATTAAAATGTGAATGATTGAAAGTTCAGGAAGAATGAAAAATGTTTCAAGTTTTGACGTAATGAATATTATTTCAGCTTCAAAGACAAATGAGACATATCAGTTTGTTTAAATCAATAATTTAGGTATCATGTGACTTTAAAAGCATTATTTAATCCTCGTTTCTGGGGTGATAAAAAGTAGAACGGAAGTATTGAAAAAAAAATTTCAAAGGCGGATCGTAAAAATCCTAATGTTAGTAATAAAATTCCAGAACATGTAATGAAAATAACGACTTCAAGGCGTGGACTGAGGCAAGGAAAAGAATTTTCTTTTGATGAGAAAAAGGATGAAGAAAATATTGTAATAAAGAATACTACGAATTAATGGAAAAATTTGTTTGTCTTCAATAAAGATTTTTAAGTCTCCTCATAAAGAAGAGATTAAAATTTCTCCACGTATTTGTACTTGACAAGCTTTCTGCAACGTGAATCCCAGGAATCTCAGATTTGCTGACTACTCGCAAGTTGGAGTTCTTGTACAAAAGATAACTATACACATAGCTGACAGAACTGTATTCTAAATAAATTAATTTAATTGAAATTATGCAACTGAACTTAACACAAAATTCGAAAATTTTGGTTCCAATACCGTCGTGATGATCAATTTGAAAAGTGAATTATTAAAAGTGGCATAAATTGTTTTTGCCTGGCTATTTTTTGGGCTAATTTGAATAAGTTTTAATTGCAACTTTTATGCTGGTATTATTATCGACAGTTTATAGTCTGAGGGTTTTCTAACCATCGGCGGAGCCTAACGAGAATGTTTCACCTGCTCCTGAGTGCAGTCTCTCGACACACGTTTCGCCACTAATTACTTACGCCTTTTTGCGTCAATTAAAAAGTGCAATGGCGTTACCTTATATTTGCTGACCGATGCAAACAATCATAGTTATAAATCTACGGGTTGTAAATTTAGACTTCGCGAGACTCGCACGAAAATAATACGAGCGTGTGTAATGTTTGAAATCGGATTCATTCATGATCCATGTTACATCGTGGTTCTCAACTCGAAAGTCCAACATCAAGGTCAAGACCAGATCGAAGGCCTTCGGGGAATCCCGAATCTCACGATCTAGCTCTGATCAAGGCCTCAGACTTCCACCAAAAGACCATCTAGGGAAACCTTTCAAACTCAATTTTCAGTTTTTTTTAATTACTTAGGGAACAGTATCACAATTCTTGTTATAGATTTATTATTCCTTGATTAATTCTGAAGTAGTTTAAAGGAAATATCAATCACTCAAAAAAGCGACTTGGAAAAATCACTCCTCTCGAAAAAAAAATTAATTGTAACGAACCAACTTGCACCTGTGATTGAGGAACGTTCAATATAAGTTTATAAACAAGAATTCAAAATTCCTCTTCTTTTCTTGAAGCAGCCGACTGCTGACAATTAGGTTTTATCGGAACAATTAGAGTATTTTTTGGTTGGATTCTCATTTCTGCAATTACCCACCACCACACGGAGAAAATGTGTTCGGTAACCGTTACAGTAAGTGTGGTAAAAGTTGGATATTGTGGCTTTTCAGCGACCTGTAACGATCTGGACTGTAACGATTACCGAAGTTTCGGTAGTGTCTACCGAAACTTCGGTAATCGTTACAGAACCCCCCCTGCCCCTCGGTGCGTGACATCATAAGTGAATTTTGAAATTTCCAAAGTTCGATGAGTTAAATATTTATTAAAGATTTTTCTTATATTTATACAAATATTAATACCCATAAATTATTTTGCAGATTGCTCAAAGTTTGAGCCGCATAATCAACGAATATCGACGAGTTGCGATAAATCAAAATTTATTTTCTTTCCCTAATCCTGCAAGCTACCCAGAAAATTTCGGTGGCGTATGGATGCCCTGGGTTAATACGAGTAACTCATAATATTTCTTTATTCAAAATGTTTTATATTATTATATTTTATTTGCAATTACAATATAATGATGTAGATTGACAACGTTAGATTGGATGTAGAGTTGATAGTTAGATACCCAATGCATCATAATTAAACACATTGTAAATTCACACTCATGAGAATTTCAACAAAGATGTCTTCGTTAATTCAATGAATGTGAAAACCTTGCACTACTTTTATTCTACTTAAATAGTTATATTTTAAAAATTATTAAAAGTTTAGTTTTGCTATAGATTCTTGAAAAAGAAATATTCTTAATATCACCAAGCGAGCATTATGTGTGCGTTTAATTTTCTGTATTCGTTTTTAATTATTAGTTACACTCATCCACCGATTATTTGCACATTTCGGGTCTTGAGTGCAAATAATCGCAGCGCAGATTCAGGTAAAAATTC
>JAUESH010000020.1:19983832-20005058 GCA_032275165.1 Synergus magnus | reverse complement strand
GTCCAGATCGTTACAGGTCGCTGAAAAGCCACTATATCCAACTTTTACCACACTTACTGTAACGGCTACCGAACACAATTTCTCCGTGCATGTCTCCAGAATGTCGTATCTTTCTGTTTTCTGCGTGGTGCACATTCAAATACGTTCATGAGCTTGGAAGGCCTGCATTTTATTTTGTTTTCAGTTTTTTTATAGTATGTCTTTTTTATTATTTGGCTCAAGTTTTATACCAGTTCAGGCTTGGCTTGATTTGTCGCGTGCTGGATCGAGACCACCTGCCCACCGAAAAAGTTACCTGTTATAAGAGAACCGCCGCTTTACAACTCACAACCACGATGCTTGATTTTCTTGGTAAACGCGTCCCGGCTCGACGGTTTAATTACTTTCCTACTTCCGGCATAAAATTCATTCCTCGATCTTCCTGATATAGGACGAAATCAAACGATTGATGAAAAAAAATTCCTCGGTTCTTCGTTTAGATTGAATTAATTTTATGCGATATAAATAAGGCCCGATAAAAATAGTCCAAAACTCAATATATAATTAAGTACCGTTTTTCTGCTAAAGACTTTAATTTAAACTTTTGGGAATGAAAATGAGTCTATAACCCTTGCTTAAAAGGTTCTAAGCTAAGCTCTGAGCAGCTGACTGCACAGCCGCTCTCATAGGAAAAATACAAGCACTCATACACAAAATAAGGCCCGTTCACACGAACAGAGATGAGACTGTGTGAAAAGACTGAGGAAACGAGACAAGGCGCGATTCGAATAGCGCTAGCCTGTCCATGATTCAGTACTACCATATGCAACCTAGCCTCACCTAAATGGCTAAATCCAAGTTTAGGTTACGATCTAAGCAGGAAAACTTGTTCTAGCTTCAAAGAACCGAAGCAGCGATAGGTATCAATCGGCAATTCTCTTTGAGAGGGACCTCCCTCTTACTATGTATAGATAAACTCGTTTCGATTCAAGAATAACGAGAAAATTATCTACACAATCTTCATTTCGGTTTATCTCGGTCTTTGAATTCAAAGCACTAATAAAATAATTATGCTGTATAAGACACCATCGGTGATTCAAATTTCATGGACTGGACATTGTGCTTTCATTTCAGAGTCGGCAAAAAATTTTAAACTCATTTTCACATTTTTATAAGTTTCAAATATCCAGTCCAAAATCCGTATGCATTGTGCAACGTATGTGCAAGGTCTTTTTTTTTTGTAAAAATGACACTTGCATGGAATGCCTGTACACGGAAAAAATTAGTCAATGAAAATTTGCTTGACTGTACTGGACTTTTGGATAGGAAAAAAGTTTTAAAATATTTCATTAACTTTTTTTTTAAATCTGAAGTATTTTTTAGGGAAGAGTTCTATAAAGTATTAGAAATTTTCCTTGATTGTGAGTCTCGCTGTCAGTGCGGTTGAAAGTCAAGGAAAATTTCTAGTACTTCATAGAATTCTTCCCTGACAATTACTTCAGATTTTATGAAACGTTAATGAAATATTTTAAAACTTTTTCCCTATCCAAAAGTCGAGTGCAGTCAAGGAAATTTTCATTGACTAATTTTTTCCGTGTAAAGCTTCGAATAAAAAACGTATTATGAATCTGTGTGAGTTGTTTTCTGTTTTGTAACAAAGTTTATCTTGACATAATAAAAAGTTTGTCTACCTTTACCCTGCAATGCGGGAATAATTTGTTTGCATAAGGAAGGAATTTCTTAGTATCGCTTTTAAAATTCTTTCCTTATCTCAAAGAGTTAAATATGGCGCCTTCGTTACGCTAGAGACATAATCACTTAATCAGAATCCCGGTCGTTATCATGGACTCACTTTATAGCTATTCCCAACGCGAGTGCTGCAGCACTGAATATTTAAATTAAGTCAATATACATTTCCTTTTTTTAAAGAAAAGAATCAATTCAAAGGATTACTTACGATGGATCCGTGGGAATATTTATATTACAAAATATTGCCAAAACAAAAATATTATTCATAGAGAACAAATACGAGTATTTTTTTCCCCGCGGTCTATCAAATGTTCGGAAATTTTTAATCATTTATTTTTGAATTTATTAACACTCCGTAAATATGAATAAATAGTAAATAAATATTTCGGTGTAATAAAGAACTGATGGTTTTAACACAAGATTCATTTTATGGGTTTGTATAAATTTCGAATTTATCTCGAAGATATTATGAATTGTGGAGTTTGTGGAAGGAGAAGCGTGGTAATGAGGAAGGGAAAATTGATTAGAGAGGAGACGATGAGATCAATCGATGTTCTCATGAAAAAGTATATGTATAATACGATACGAAATAGGCTTTGAAGCTGATGTATTATTTTCAGCTCCCTCCACTTTGTCACCGATTTTCATCTTGTAGAATGCATACATATAGTCCTATATGGTCTGTATATGGCCATTTATAAAAGAGGCAGTGAGTGCGGTTACGTTCCTACGACGGAGTACTTGTACAAAATCTTCAGGAAATTTATGACCTGGATCCACCCGGTTTTGGCATTTGCGAGACGTGACGAGTGTGGTTAACCGATTAGCCGGTTTGTTTGAATGCATACCATCCAAAAATTTCTTAAACTACTCTAGAAAAAAAAGCTATAGCAATTTCCCTAAATTTCTAAATTCAAGTATTAATCATTATTTTACGACTATTTAATATTCATTCTTAATAATATTAATTAAAATCTTTCATCTCGCGTTTTATAATTTATCAGAAATATTGTTAAGGTTGCATTCAAAAATTGGAAGCATTTTAAATCTTTTAAGGGTTCGAAGTTTGAAAAATATAAATATTGAATGCATTTAGGAATTAAAAAATTTTTTAATTTAAATGTTGCATGGAAAATTTGGACTCCAACTTAAAATTTGAATCTCTAGAAGTAAAACTCCTAGTTTTTAAGTTGCATTTAAAAAATATCTAAAAAAAATGAAAATAATTCATTTAATTTCGAATATTCGATGATAGAGATTAACAAGGGTTTATCTAAAAGGCGAAACATGCGTGACCTTGCCGGCAACGAAATGCCGGCCGCCATTTTGGGCATGCGTAAGTCTCTCACCATGTGGAGATAGGCTTTTCGCGCGTCGATTGACTAACAAGCCCACATTTTTAATCTTTTCATTCAATGATGTTGAATGCATAAAAGAAATTTCCTTTCGAGAAATTTCTGTAGTCTAATTTCACTCACTCAGCATTATCTCTCCTAATTTTAACGGACAAATGATACGATAGATCCACTCTCACTAAAATATATATGTTTACCCTTAATTAATTTTCTGTTTATAAATAAATTTAATATATTAAAATGTTATTTTTATTTTTGATAATATAAATTTAATAAATATTAATCGAATCCTTTAAAAAACATAGTAACGGATTAAGTCAATGATTCCTTAATGAAAAAAAAAAAAACGAAGCGGGTTAATTTTTTGAAAAAATAGGTTTCAACATTATTATATCTAAAATGAAGACTAGTAATTTTTTAATTCTTGTAATGTTTATTAGATCTTTTATTATCTAACTTTCTAACTCCTGGATTAGAACGTTCGTTCGAGCGAGGACGAGGAACTGTTCATTTTTCGGCGGAAGCATTTTCGAGGTCGTTCGTAGAGGTTCTCATCCTCTAGAACTAGATATTTTATTTTTGTTTAATCCTACTCAATATAATAATAAAACTGAATTCTTATTAATGGAGTTATTTTAATAAATTTTTAAAAATTATAATATGTTATTCTAAAAGAATTTCAATAACTTGTCGACTTAATTTAACTCAATTCATCCGCAAAAAAACCCCTTTTTTAAAAATAGACCGTATTTTCCTTTCGGGCTTAATTAGCTTTTAATTCAATCGATTTGATTATTTATCGTAAATTAAAAATAATTTTTATCATCCAGATTTAATTGAAATGAAGAAGTTTTCAAGCACAAAAATGTGATTTATTACAATTGAAACAAATAACACTAAATTTTAGAAGTATCTTAAAAAAATGCAAAAGAATTATATCTCTTCCTAATAAAAATTCGTTTGTAATATTTGCAAACGTCTCATATCTCCAAAAATATAAACAAGTTCATTGAATCTCCATATTTTCCATCACAATAAAAAGCATAATCTTAAAAATAAATATTAGACAAAAATAAGCAAAATAAGCGGTAAAGCAATATAGGAAAATAAAGGAATTAGCTGAAGCAATAAAAGCAAATTTTGAGGTTTAGTTTCCCAAAAAACAATATTCTAAAAAAAAGGGCACACGGTTTTTCCCATTGGAAATTTCCTTGCGCGCGCAGGCCCTTTTTCCACCTCTGCAGAAAAAAATGTGATGAACCTTCGTTCCCGACCTGGGTGAAAGTATCTTAGCGTAAGCGTGCTTAAAAAAACATGGTTGTGAGTTCTGAAATCTGCAAATTATTTTACAGCGAGAAAAAAAAAAGAAAACAAGATTCAAAATTTTTTTATTACTGAAAGAACTATTTTACTTCTCATTTTGTCATCACCAAAAAATCCATCTCTTCAAGACGCTCTGGATCCTCTAACTCTAAACCAGTTCCACATAACCTAATTTCATTGATCTTTTCTCAATTATCGATTTCCTTGTTTGTCAATCTTTTCAACCAATTTTTGTTTTTCTATTAACTAAAAGCAGGAAGCAGGGAAAATGGTTAGATAATTAGATAAGCAGAAAAAAGCAGTTTTTTATTTGCGATGAAGCTGCAAAAGCATTGAAAATTTGAAGCTGGCAGAAGCGTTTTCCTTGGATTTTCGCCGAACTCACCATTCAGCTTATCGATAGCCCGATCGGCCGTGGATTGATCAGTGCAATCAACAAAAGCATAACCACCTCGTTTAACAAGAATTGTCGTGCACGAGAGGCTGTGTTCTTGAAAAAGCTGTCTCAGGGCAGCTTCGTTGCAATCCGCTGGCAAATTGCCCACGTAGAGCTTCGACATTGTGCCCTGCTCAATTTTTAACGCTGCTATGGTGGCGGTTTTTCCGAGATGGCGCTCGGGCACGTGGATACCGATAACGTCTGATAACGAACAAAACTTTTTCTACGACTCTTTCTTCTCACCGACAACACACGAGGATGTTTCGTTGCTCCCGCGCGTTTTGCAACTCTCGCACCACGAGACAAGCAATGCAAGTCACGATAAGTAAACGAACCGAACCTCCTAATTTTTCCTCAACAAAAAGAAACGATACTGCCAACTAAGAAACAAGTTGAAGTTGACAACGATCACGTGTCAGCTGTCTGCTCTCGATTTTTCTATCGTCTCGCAAAACATTCGACTCTCGAACTTCTAAAAAAAAAATGCACAAATCGGAAAACAAGTGAGAATGAAATCACGGAGTTGAAATAACGGCCAATTCGAAAAACGCTCGAATTAAAATTGAGGTTAAAAACGCGCACAGAGTAGATTTTTCGACGATTTCTTCTTGCAGTTGTCTTTCCGGCTTGGATGTTGGTTCTTAAGATGAATATATCCGCTTCTGTGAATTTGGGATTAGGGGCTCCTTTTGAGTTGAAAACCGAAAAAATTCGCAGACTTCTGGGCACTCTCACGCACTCTCTCCTTTCCTTCCTTCGGCTCTTCTGGCCAAAGCACGGCTGACTCCGATCGCTGTTGTCCGGGCTTCTTCGGGACGACGCGCGATGCGATGCAAACTCGTTTCTTCGTCTTCTATGTGCGCTTTTTTTTTATTTGCATTCGCTTGTTGCGGCACGCCGAGCAGCGACACACAGACCGGGCCCGCTTGAAATTCGCGAGTGCGCAGCCACGATTGGCTCAAGGAGCACCACGTGGTACCCCCAAATGACCGGGCGTTGGTGCACCTGATTGGTGCATTTTTGCATGCCGGTTTTCGCCGCTGCTTCTGCCAGTTTCTGCTACGAGCTGCTAATGCGCGCGCTGGCCTTCTGCAAAATCTAACGGGTGTTTTCGCCTACTTCAATTAAGATTAGAAAAATACCTCATTTCGTTTTATATTCGTAGACGCGTTTATATTTTTCAGCTTTTTTATTAGAAGAAATATTATAAATTTACGAAATTTAGTGAAATTTCTTTAAATTTACTTGAATATAGAAGAATGCACTTATATTTGAAAAGATTCAGTTGCATTTAACAGAATTCACTTGAATTCCAAATAGCTTCAGTACTCAAGAAATTTCCAAATTTAATTAAAATTTTTTAATTAATTATACTTAAAAAGAAATAGTACTTCTTTTATAGTATTTAACATTTTATAGTTAAGGATAATCAAAAGGTTTGAAATTCCCTACACCAATTTTTTTTGTCCTGTCTTGCGTTCTAGAACTTCGTTTATACTATAATCTTACGTATTTTTGAACCTATTTAGTAAAAATAATTTTATACAAAGTTTTGTATCGAGTTAGGATTTGAATAGTAAATTTAATTTAAGCTTAGATCACAGGCCATTATATAATAATCAATAAAAAGTATACGTTTACGAAATATACCTCTAGTTGGTAAGAGAATAGATCTTTTAAGAATAAACCCAAGGTGCTCTTAAACTCAAGTAAATATAGCTTGACTCAGCAAGACGTTTGCATACAGCTCATTGTCGGTTATTCTAATTTTCTAATATAAATGTGAGAACCATAGACCTTAAAAGTTCCTGAGATTTGTCTAAATAAAGGATCTTACAAATCTATTTTTGATACACCCTCTTATCTCTCCATTAAATCTTGAAAATCGGGAGCTATTCAAGTATACAGGGTATTTTGAAAGCTCGCTTGGTGGCATCTAGGCGCTCAAGAATTTTGAATTCGAAAGGGGTTTGCCGTATCTGGTGAAGGGAAAAACCTTGAGAAACGTCGTCTCTATTTCTGTACAGTTTCCGGTTTTCGCGGTCCCCTCGTGTTCCCCACCTTTCCTCTCCCTGTCCCTACCCTCTATCGCGCTCTCTTTTACTCTGAACTTCCCCCTACTAAGCTACCTCCTCCCTTACCATCAATCCTCCCTCCACCCTTCCACCCTGCTTCATACTCTTTATCACTCTTTCTCCTTTTTTCGTTCCTTTTCTCTCTTTCCTTTTCTCTCTCAACCCTCCCTCCCCCTAAAACTCCCAACCCCTACCATTCCAATTCTTCCTGCTGGCTTGACTCATAATAATTTTAGACAACGCGTGCCAGCCCTTCGTAGCTTGTGGAATCATTCGATTGCCTCGGTTCAACGAACATTTAATAATGGAGTCGTCTTTTTGGAACTTGAAGAAACAGACCAATATTGGCCAATTATTATCAAGACTCCGAAATAAAACTTTCTTCGCTGGAGCGAAATTAAGAAAACATTTTTAGTGGAGATTTTTTAAGGTTCGCGTTTTACTTAAGTAGGGTCGAAAATTTGTATTTTTACATTTGGGGACATTTTAATCCTTTTAATATCAAATTTTATTTAATTTTCAACGATAAAATTTGTCAATTCAATTTTTTTTTTGTGCTTTCGAGAATTTTATTACATAGGGTAAAGGGGCCAATTACCGAGGGCGCACCAATTGTCGAGGATCGGCAGATATTTTTTATAATAACTAGTAAATTACAAGAAAAAGGAAAATAAAATCAATATTATAATAATGCAGGTACTCAAAACTAAAAACTCTAGAAAAAACTCCATATTTTTAGAAGAGAAATTCAATCCGAATTTAATATCTGTAACGGAGTCCATCATGAAATTGTCTGAAATTCGCCATTTGCGTAATATTTTAGGTTGGCTGGATCAGAAATTATAAAGCACATATTTGGTTACTTTTTGATTCATTCTTTGTATTTAAATGTCACTATACTCATTAGGATGAACCAGTCTTTTTTCAAGTAATTATATTATTAGAAAAAATTACACTTATTATTTTTAAAAATAAATCATCGGTTAATTGGGGACAGTATGTACGGAATATATTCGAATATCGATGATTAGTTTAGGGTGGTTATGTTGACATGAGCTGACGTTGAATGTATAACGCGAAATGCCCTCGACAAATGGTTCTAAGACCTCGAGCAATTGGAAAATGCACCTCGAGAAATGGTGTTTTAGACTCATTTCTCTTTTTTCACAATTTCTGTCTTAGGTTCTAAATTTCTGAAAAAAATTACATACAAAAATGAAAGTTCGATAAATATTCTGTCCAACCAAATAAGCTTCAAAATTGTAGGAGTTTTTGTTTATAAAAAAAAGGATAGAGAATTTTGAGGTTGACTATTTCCTCGACAATTGGTTCCTTTACCCTATTACTTCAATAAAATATTTCATTTCATAGAAAATTCCAGGAATCTTTTTCATTCTGAAAGTGGACAGAAATTAATATTGCAACATTTTTATCCACTCGAAAATAAAATTCATCCGCCAGATAATTTTGAGAGCTATGAAAAACAGTTGACAACTATTTTTATCTGAAGCTAGATAATTTTTATTGAACGGTAGATAAAAAATAGTTGGCAATTGTTTCAGAGGGCTTCGGTGTTTCTATCTGACGTTAGGATAGAAAAATATTTAATAGTTATTTTATAAAATTCAAACGAGTTCTAAAATGATATTTCTCACAGAGTAAGAATGATTTTATAAAAAGTTTCAACAGCTTCTCGAACACTCGATTCTCTTTGGATTGTCGGTAATATATTTGCTTAGAACAATTTTTTAGAACCATTCATGCAAGGAGAAGAATTCGACGCTCAGTCTACATTTTTACAGACTTCGATCCCATGACCAATCCAATCGATACCGGTCCATTCAAACGTTCCCCAAACTATCTCTCTCGCTCTCTTCCAACAGAAGGCCCCTTTCTCTATTTATTCACATTTTTCACTTTCTCACCGTCTCTTTTCGCTTGATTTGTTTTTTTTTCTTCCTTTCAATCATCACTAACAGTTTTCTATCTTTTCTGTTTTTTCGCAGTCTCGAAAATTGAGAAATTTTTTCAACGAAAAAAGAAACTAATCTGCTCTAAAAACGGTGGCTTTTGCATTTTAAATTTAACATACATACTTCTCTTCAAAACGAAGCCTGCTGATACAAAAGTGAAATCTTAGTGAAATATCTTCTCAAATATTGGGAATGGAAGATTTTTAATTCTTCTAATACTTTAATTCTAATTAACTGGAATTTGGATATTGCATAATTATTAATATTCAAAGAGCAGGTATAATTTACATTTTGATTGAGCATTTTGGAATCAATTTGAGATACTAATCTCTTGAACTAAAAAAATAGAATTTATGGCCTTCAATCTAACTGAATTTTAATGAATTTTGTTCAGAATTAATACGAAATACTAAATACTTTTGTATCGTGATGTTTCTTTGAATGTCTTAAAATTATGATTCAAATTTAATTAATTCTATTGAAAAATAATTTATAATTTTCATACGAATAATATTTTTCTTGACAATAAATTTACTAACAATCATTATAAAAGTAAATCTTTAAGAATTAAAATAATATTTAATCGATATATTACCAACGCTTTCATTTAACATAGTATCAGTCGGTAATTTAGAATTTAGGAGAGAACTAACTTGCCCTCAAAGCAACTGCCTTTCGCAAAAGAAATTTTGCACCATTACTGTCGCCAGAGGGTTTACTACTCAGGAAGAAATAAATGTTATTTTCATTCGTTACAATATTTTTACTTTGAACAGAATATTTAAAAATTGAAAATACCTGCTAAATATATAAAGCAGTGTCTGCTATTCATACCGAAAAGATTCGACTATTTGTACTGAAATTTCAATAGAAATCTAGAAATACTAGAAATAGCCGACCTTTTTCCATTTCCAACATTTGTATCGAAAAAATCTAGATATTCTTACAGAAACGTTGGTATGTGTATTCACTGTTCACTAGATATTTTCTTTGAGAAGTTTTCTCATGTAAAGGAACGTCGTAAATCAGATTGTGAAAATGCAAATGACCATAGAATGATCTCGCGTCTGTTTGGATTTTGAAAGTGACTTTTAGGATGATTGGCAGCGGAACTAGAATTTTCCTGCGATAATTTGAAACAGCCTGTACTAACAGACTAATGAACAGTTGGCTTCTATTGGTAGTAGGTGCCTGCGTTTAGATTTAGGTTCGTTATATTACGGCAGCACAGCTGGCTTTGCAACTCCCCTTCAATTCTCCAAACGAAATCCTCTGTCCCAAACTATTTTGCTAGGCCTCTCCCTCTCATCTATTCTCCTACTCTAGTCTAGAAAATTTATTTCAGTCATAAGACAATTGATTCCGACCTGGCTTACATCATGTTTCCCCACTTTATTTCGATTCATCAAACTTTTCATGTTTCATTCTAAGGTTTTCAATCAAATCAGTAAATCATTGCCAATTATGCTTTTCTCATTACAAAAATAGATTAAATATTTATTCATTGATGTTGGGGCTGCTATTTTTAGATATAATTTAAAAGTCAAACATAAATAGATAATAGGTCCCTTATTTTTCCCTTGAAGTTTAGCATCACTAATGAGGATGTGTGCATCTGTTGAATACAAAAAACGAATTGAAAAAAAGGATTAAAAAATTTGAGTCTCTGAGGCGGACAATGAGGTTAGTTTTTAGTCTCTGGTCTAGTGGTTATTAAATTGTAAAAAGGAGAGATTAACCGAGGATATTTTTACATTGAATTATTTTGCTAATGGTAATTTTTCTCGCCGTTACTTCCTCCTTTAATCATTCTGTATTTTATATAAGGTTTACCCACTTCTTTGGCATTTCCTCGTGCGTGGCAGCTGCGACCGTTACGAATAGCCGGGATAACGAGCGCATCCAATGGGGAAAGCATTATGTTGCTGTGAAATCGCAAGAAAAAAGTTGGGTCGTCTTACAAAAGAAGCGGATCTCATGGAGGATCCAGTGATGACAAAATTCAGGGGCTGGAATAAGTTCCTTACGAAAGATGACGATCTTTTTTCTTCTTGATCTTTATAATTCCCTCCCTCCTCCTCTTTCCACATTTTTAAATAAATAATTTCATCACTATTTATAATTTATATGAACTGAATTTTTTAATTCTTTAAATTAATATTTTTTTAATTAATCGCTTATAGCGGATTAAAATGATTTTTTTAAACGCTCAAAATTAAAACGTTATTGTAATTTATGAATGTCCGTTGGCGATCAATACTGCTTTTCAATATTACTGCAATGTTGCAGAAATATTGAATACGCTAAATTGCTACAAGATTGTAACATTATTGCTTGGCAATATTGATCGGCAACATTGCACGACAATATTCCCAATGTTGTCATGCAATATTGCAGCAACATTGCCGCAATATTGCGTGCTGTTGTGGATATGGTATTATCAACTTGTAGGTTGCAGGACAAGACATTTTATGACTGTTATTATTTTAAATTTTCAGCAGTTGTTAATTTTTATTGCAAATTCGATATTTCACATGAAAAGTGATGTCAAAACCAAGATATTTTGAGCCATCAAATTGTACTGAAAAAATATATCATTTTTATCGCGTTTGTATAATTTCGAACCATTTTTTCACTTTTAACCTGAAGGTGCAGGGAATTTTGCAAAAATTGCAACCTACATGAGTACGTAGCTAAATACTCTTTGCGATTGGTCGTTTTCAGAGATAATCTTGCCCTTTCTCTTGTTCTCTCCTCGCGTATCATCCGCCCCTTATCGGCGCCCCACTCGTTAAAACGATGCAACTTCACCGACTGCATTCCAATCCTCATTCTGCACCTTCCACCTCTTTCGCAAACGGCTGCACTCGATGCATCGCGAATCGTGCGCATGACACCGGATTGGAGAGTGTACCGGAAACTGGAGAGGGAACCTAAGGGTTCTGAAGAGTGCGAGGGTATCGCCTCACATTGAGTGGGGGGTAATGCACTTCACCCCACAATGTGCACAATCCTTGCATCCGACATTTGTACGGCACATGCAATACGAACGAATTCCGGGTTCAATAACTTTTTATCCGCGTCAAAAATTCAAAACAATACCGAAATTGAGGATAAAATGATTGAAAATAAAAAAAAGAGGTCAAAAGCGGTCAAAATCAATGGGTAAAATAACTTTTCTGACCGGTGTATTGACAAGTTATTGTTCAATTCTAAGCGCTTGCAAATTAATATACGGAAAAAAGAAAATGAAAAGAAACGGCTGAAATTTCCATTTAAAACAGTCAACCTGCGCGCTGAAGGCATTTTTCCTGGAATTTAGTAAGTTTTACTATATCAAATTGTAACTTTTGCAAAGAAAAGAGCAGAGTTTACCATTTTCTTAGCAAACATTTGAAAACAAATAGAGAAAATGCATTTTCGTCAACAGATAAACGTTCCTTATCGTTTTCTTTACGTTTATCTGCTACGAACAATCAATTTTAATTATTAGTTTTTTAACGTGATGCCTGAAAACCTGAAATACGGTTACAAGCGCAAAGTCACGTGACTGATACATGGCCTTAAGAATTATCACAAACATAAAGTCAGAATAGATTCATTAAAAATTGAACAATTTTAATTTGAAAGGATTTGAAAATAAAAAATGTGGAATTTAAAGCTCTGCAAATTTTTAAACTGAAAGATTTAAATTCGTTTATTGTGATTTCAAATGAAAAGATTTTCAATTAATCAGTTAAGTTCAGATTTTTTTACATTTTTTCATTTGTAAATTTGTTTCACATTGTGAGCAAGAAACTCAGTGTAACACTATACACTCATAAAACAGTTTGATTGAATCAACAAAATTTTGGTTGGTTCAACTATTCAACCATATTCTTATTATATGGACAATAAAATGTTTGGTGGATCAAACAAAAAATTTGGTTGATCCAATCAAATTCTTTGGTTGTTTTATCCAACAAAACACTTTTTTTTGATTTATGAAAAGTTTTCTTCAAGAGTTAAAGATTTTTGCTGAAACATTATAAGCCAAGTTAAACATAAACTCAAGTTGGTGGATGAAAAATATTTACACTATGTATTATTTAATCGTAAAAAGATTGACGGTCGTTCTTATTTATTGATGAAGTCACATCAAAAATTTTAGGAAGAATTTTCCTGTTGGGTCGAATTTTGTTGCTGCTTAACATATCATTTGAAAATGTGATTCATATCATAATCCAGATTGATTAATAACCAAATGTTTGATTAAATACCACATTTGAAACACCGAAAACAATATCAATTCTTCCTTATAGCCATAATTATCATTCCTAATCACTAAACTGATAATCATTAATCGTAATCACCTATTCTAATTCTAACTCGCGGACATCGCTGCCAGGCACGAGTAGCGTGTACAAGTTTGTCACACATTAGATCGATGACAAAGATCGTAAAAATTGAAGGGGTGAGAGTGCGAGTCCCGAAAAAGGTTCCTCGGGGAAGGGGGCAGAATATTTCGTGGATGGGAGAAGTAGAAGCAGAGAGTAGATAAGGAAGGGGTGAAACAGGAAGAGGAGCATAAAAAAAGATGTAAAGAGCTGGCCTAGTAGCCTAGCAAAAGAGAAAGAATGAAAAAGAGAAAGATAGTGAGAAAAGAAGGAGATGAGAGTAGAAGGAGAAAAAATAAAGAGGGGCAAGGCTGAGAGGGGTTGCTGGCCCTGTGTAGGCTTTTTGGCAAGTAGGGTGATTCACCCCCTGCATTAACAAGAAAACACGCCCATATAAAAGATGGCTGCCGAAAAGCCCACCAATTAGAATTCTTATCGAAGGGTGTGCTTAGAAAATTCTCTAGCAATCCTTGGTCACCCCTAGTTCGTTTTCACCCAGAACCAGGGGTGTCTTCTGTTTATTTTTCAAAGTGAAAATTTCTCTTCCTCTTGTTTCTTTATCTTTACAAATCATTCTCAATCACAACTTGACCCGCCAAACACGAATTTTTATTCCTATTTTTATTGAGATATGTTTAAATTTATAGACACCGTTTTTCTTGCCTTGAATTCATAATTATATATTTATTATAGCATTTTTATTATTAATTAATATAAAACTTTAATTTCGAAAAAAAATTTCAAGTTCCTTAATTTATTAAGGGTTATAGGGTAGATCATAGGTCAAATATTCCTATATTTTTAAAAATAAAATAAAATATTGTTATTTTTCTAATACCCTTACAAAGAATTCTTTGTAAGGCTATTAGAAAAACACAAAATCTCTTCCTTTAAATTCCTTAAGACGATAATGTTTCTAAAAAAATATTTTTTTTCTTTAATATTAAATTTTTCACCGCAATAGAGGACCCTCAAGTGACTAGAAAATTTTAGTTAGGCAGAGAATTTTAATTAGACGACGGCTTCTCCCATCCGAGACAAGTCGAGCGAAGCTTTGCTTGGCTACTTAACTTTAGTGATCAAATGAAAGCCTTAAACAATTCCATGCGTCAAAGTGGACAAAGGACGGGTGTCAATAAGAGGATCCCAGTTTCTCCATTAAAAAAATTTTCTATAAAAATTTAATTTCACAAAATAAATAAAATATGTGAGTTTCGAGAATGGCTGAAAGTGTGCTCAAATTGAAAAAAAAAGAGCTGAAGTAGCAAATAAAAACCTGGTTTTCTCCATTTTGCTGGAAAACTATTGAATTTAGAAAAAATGTGCTAACAACTCAAAATCTTCCTTTTTTTCAAAATTTACTGTTGTACAGAAAGAGTTTTTTTTTACAAAAACTCACTATTTTCGAAGATAATGGGAAAATTGAAATTGAGAAACTCGAGGAGAAACTCTAATGGAAAATGACTATTTTTTCCGTTTAAATTGATCAAAATACTGGAAAAATTCGAAAAGAAAACCAAATCGATTTTCGACCAAAAATAATGCTTATGGACAACGCTCCTTTGTACTCTTTTCATTATTATAAATCGAACTTCGATTTATACAAATGAAAAGACTACTAGGTTTAGATTTATTTGAATATCTAGAAAAATATAGGAAAATTATTATCGAAAGTAACTTAATTTATTATTCACTATTTTTAAAAATATTCTCAAGGATTTTTCTTTTCCTTTCTTATTCTCGTTTTCTAATTTCCATTCATCCAATTTCGAAAGCCTCAAGTGTTTAAGACTCAACTCTTATTTTTATTCCGTTATTATTAAAAACTTTTTTATTTTTCAAAAGCTTGGCTCAATTTCAAGAAAAAGGTAAAATAGTCGTTTTCCCTTCTTAAATTTGAATAAGTTTAGCTTATTTTCCGAGTTTCTACGCCAATGGATTCCTAGAACTGACATACTGTTGTAACAGGCCTTCTGTGTGTCGACGAGTCTGTTATCCGATCTCCTGAAAATTCCTGGCTATAGGCTATCATTCAGTTGAAATTTTTCCTTACAATTTTCTCTGCATGAGTCACAAATAAATGATTTATATTCATCAATAAATCTTCTAAAGAGAAATTCGAAGTCTTTTAACGCTTGCGATTAGAGAAAACCGATTATTTCTATAATTATTAACCCTTTGCACTCGAGGCCTTTTTCGTTTGAACGAAAAAGGACGCCGTATCGGCGCCGCTTGAGTGCAAAGGGTTAAAGGTCCAAGAAAATATTGTTTGGATGTGAAAATAATGTTTTTGATTTAATGCTAATTTTATTTCTATGGACAAATATATTTACCATCAAAGAAACAGATGAAACAATTACTTTATTGATCTAAAGTTAAATTTATACGACCGATATTCTGCAAAGAGGGGAACTTTATTTTTAAACAAGAATAGTAAGAGGGTGAATTATCTTACGTAATTATATATATATAAATACTAAAAGGTCTTCGAGGGCGTATCTTAAACAGCTTTAATATGAAGTTCTATTTTATTTATATTTTTATTTTTTTTTAATAAATTCTAAGCGAAAAATTTTTGTTTAGTTTATACATAATACATTATGTATAAACAGTACAAAGCTTTTCTACTTGGGATATTCTAAAATTGAAATGATCTAAATTTTAAATCATGAAATCGAAGGTTCTACATAGAACCTAGACCTAGAACATTCTATTTTTGACCTTGAAAAAAATCAATAGACCCTGTGATATTAATATGCGGAAGTTCTCTGAACGTCTAAAGTAAGAATGAGTAGTTTGCGGTTCAAGATCAAGGAACGAATAAATTATTCAAAAGCGATTATAAAAGTAAAATAATAAGAAAAATAATTTCTATTTTAGTTAAAACAATTTAGGATTAAACATCATATTCATTAAACAATTATTATATGTATTTATTTAGAGACTCAGAAAAGTTTTTCTTTGGAATCCAACCATATTTCTTCGATTATTTAAAAAAAAAACATTTGTTCAAACATCATTTGTTAATATTCCAATGATTATAATATGTATTATTATTAATAATATTTTTGACATATTTATTACACGTTTTTCTATGTATAAAATTTAAAAAATTAGAATCAAATTCGAAATATGTTTGATTTTATTTCAAATTAAAGTTCTTTCCAATCAGTACCAATTGGGTACCATTGGATAAGAAAATTTTGTATTTCTTCGTTCAATGAAATCTTGAGAAACGCACGAATTTAATAAATAATAATTTTTGAAAATGCATTTGTTGTTTCTGTTGCCGAAACCACCATTTTTTTTTGTGCCGGCCATTTTGGTTGCAGTATCAAGGGTTCTCGAGGGGTCGAATTCGTATTCAAATACCGCGGGGTTGAAGCGCGGCTTTGCGCCATTTATACGCACGATTCTTGTTTTAATCACTGAATCATGATATTAAAAAACGATTTTATCTCAAATATCATTAGGAATTTGACATACGAAACTATTAATTTCCAGAAAAAATATGTAAGTCAAGAACTTGATAGTAAGTTGCTCATAAAATCATACACGGAGAAAATGTATTTGTGAAATTTTACCGAAAAATCGTGTAAATGGAGGACATATCGACATTTAAATAATTTTTCTCTTACAGTTGTGTAAAATGAAGCAGAAGCGATCCATGCAATTCCAGGCAATTTCATGTAATCTCATTATAATTTCTCTCTAATAGAATTAAAATTGCCATCAAGCTCCATAATTTACATAAATGTTTCAAAAAAAAAAAAAAAAAAAATAGAATAAAACCTTCCTTGATTTATAAACTTCTGGTGAGAATTTATCTATTTCAGATAAATTTAATTTAATTTTCTTAAACAAGAGAGGATATTATAATTCTCACTAATTATTAGGTACTACTTTTAAAAATCTAATACTTCTGCCTCCCCTAAGGGTAAAATTTAAAAAAATGTATGAGAATTATATTTCCATCATCGATTTTATCAATTATAATGAAAGAAGAAGCAAATCAAAAGATTAAATCTTGTGCAATCTCATGCAATCCCTTACAATTTAATGCAATCTTTGGCAATATGTACTTGTTAATCTTGCAATCTCCTGCAATCTTGCAACATTGCAATCTGGTGTAGACCAAAAGTCCAAATAATTAACCCCTCGACTTTTTAACCGAATTTTTTTATATTCAATACAAAAAGACATAATTTTAGTATAATAGAAAAATCCTATATAAATTTTTAATAAAGTGGAACTCATAGATTCGAAATAATAATTCGATAAAAAGAAGAAATTGAAATTAACTTCAAAGCCTTCAAAGGGAAACACTCAATTTATCAAAAAAAAAAAAAAAAAATGTTTACCGCACTTTTTCTATAACACTTTACACGCATATTTTTTATACTCTTTAAATATTAATGTATAATTTGTATTTTCCAATATTTTTGAACACGCACTTTTAAATGCTTTTGAATATAATTAATAAGTATAATAATTTTCCGTTACTCGCGATTTTCATTCATTCTCAATATACCAGAAGTTTTGAACGTTCAAATGAACGAAATATTTTTTCCCAATTCTATTTTATCCAGAAATATTGTGCCAACTAAAAATAAAAATAGGCATTACAAATTTCTTACATACAGAATGATTTTCATTGCAAATAAATCAATTTAAAAATCAACACAGTAAATCCCAGGGTGTCAAATATTTATCCAAAAGTCGATCAAAACGTTGCATAATGGAGAAACAGATGACAAATAACAACTACATTCACATATTCCTATGTACACGGAGAAAAATGGATGTTCAAATCTAATATCTTGATAGTAAAAAAATTGAGTTGCAAATATATTCATCCTAAATATCTAGATATTCATTCTAAAGATTTAAGTATTCAGCCGCTTTGATCCACTTTTGGATAAAAATTTGATACCTTATAGAATTTAGTGCGAATCAATATAAAAATTCGTTTATTTTAACGTTCAGAACTTCAACCACATCCAGTCGCAGCCCTTATTCAACTACCTGTTTCGACTACCTGGTATCGGCAAAATGCCAAGCACTCACACCATCTTGGTGACCCAGTTCCTATCAGGGAATCGAAATTTAAAAAAATCGGCCAGTTGTAATCGAAAACTATAAGGGATCAGTGAATAAACGAGGCGAAAGGAAACCAATTCTCTTTCACAGGGTCGTTTACTCTTTCAAATTTATAGGACAACGATTCTCTCAATAGGTACACGCACATTCGTCTATGACTATGAAATACGATAAGAAATTCCCAGTCGGCATTGATTTCGATCCTCTTCCTACTATTTGAGTCCAAAATTACTTTCCCCATCTCAAGTTTCAAAAAATTATTCAGATTATTATTAAGGTGTTATGTTAGAATTATTCAATATTATAATTCATTTCTATTTAAACGGGTGCAATTTAAAAAATTCTAGAGAGTTTCAAGAAATTTTTTCAAATCATTCGAATTTTGATCCAAGGAAAGTTGGAGATGTGGGAGAAGTAATTTTAGCTCGAATTTTAGCCACATACGAGTATATATTATTTACGTATAGTTTATTTACAAGCCCTTTCACCTTCTTTCACCCTGGATCTTTTAAACAATGATAAATTATTCTATTTTTTCATGGTTTCAGTTAGAAATTTCCAGTTATTCACGGTTAAGAATTAAAATTCTTTAAGTTTCTAATTTATGTTTTATTTATTTAAATATTAATTTTTAAATACTCGTATTTTATTTCACTCAGCGCTGGCAGAACCTTTGATTTGAATTCAAAATATATAAAAGCGATGTTCTGCCATCATGGGAAACTCGCGATCGCTTTTAGCATCGAATCTTTGAGGGTGTTCCCCTTCGTTTCTCGTTCTGAAGCTCCCTGCGTCAACCCCAGAATTTTCCCGACAGAAAGGGTCGATGACACCCCTCCTATTTTATTTCAGAGCCCCTTTTCATCTGGAATCCACCCGGAAGTCGAAGACGCATAGACCATGGTTTTTTCTAAACGGCCACCATAAGTGCAACCAAAAATTCGATTTCTGCCCGTTTTCTTAACCCGTTTTATTAATTTTTTTTTTTAATTCTGAGAAGTTTTTAAAAATAAATAAATAATAAAATTCATTGTATTACAGATAAGATTAATATACATATTTTTTATGCGAGTTCCTATACATTTAGGCGCGTTTCGCCTTTAGAAAGAAGGAACAAAAAATTACAAAAGGTTCATGGCATAAGAAGTGATCCTACTTAATTCTTGAACCCATATCAATTTTTTTCAATCAGTTTTTCATTCCCAGGTTTTTTCTTTGTTTAAAAAAAATATAGAATGTCGTAGTTTTTATATGTTGAGTTCTTATATATTTTCTTATATCCTATATATTTAGTGATTATAAATATATAGTAAAATATAAACAAATTAAAAGATTCGTATTTTTATTACAAAAAATAAATAAATTTTTTTGAGTAAAAAATATTTATGATCTGAATTTTTGCTTGAATGTAGCACTTTTTAATTTGGTTAAAAAGTGCGACTCAAGTCTCGAATACGAATTTTTTGGTGACAAAAATATATAAAAGGGTTAGTGGCGTCTCCAGATGGAATAAATTTGGAATAAAGAATATAATTGACAATTTTAAAATGTTAAGCTGAGGTAAATTAAATGTAAATCAGTGATAAAAAAACTTATTTTTTTACAATGAGGAATAGTAATCCGTTATTTGTCCGCATTTTTTTTTATTATTTTCACGTAGCACTTGAGCAAATTTTGATTATGATATACTGAACAAACATTAAAATGTTCCAAGAATCGGGGATATCTAAAGTAAAGAGTTTTCCATCTGAAGAAAAATCAGAAATAAATTAATAGAAGTGAGAAATATTTAAAATAAAATATTCAACCAGACTAAATATTTATAACCAAAAAATAACTCTCGACATAATTAAATGTTAATATAATTAATCAATCGAGAAATTGTCTTTAAGAAGTTATTTCAATACGATGTATAATAATAATTTAAAAATTTAATAATTAACAATTAAAGTTAATTCAAATATATTATAAATAATATAAATGATAAAAATAAGAGAAATTACTCTTTTTAGATCATCGTTAATCCTCCCCGTTAAAATTAAATTAGCAATATGGTTCTACGGTGATCGGAAATAATTGTATTTAAAATAATAATAAATAAGGATATTTTTGGAGAATTTCCATTTGATGTTTAGGATAAAGTTTTGTTATAAATGCGAAAATGTGAAAATTTATGAAGAAAGACGGGAACAAAATGGCGTTTGGTGCTTGGGAGGCATTCGTTGATCAAGGGTAAATTCCCACAAGACCGAGCAAGTGACCCCTGTTTCGAGGGTTAGTCACCCTTCGCACATTCAATGCAAACGTGGGAGGGGTCAAAGATAGAAAATATTTTCGAGGTACAGCCCTCGGGAAAGTCTCCTTCACGTATTTCCAGTCACTTATGCCATCTAGTTTTGACACTGAAAAGTAAAAGTGGATCTGGATACAGTCATTGAATCATGACTCCACTTGGTAAATGTAAATGTCTACGTTACCAGATGATTTCAGATTTCATTTAATATCGTAATCCTTACCATAAGGGCCTTTCAGAAATAATCAAATTTAAAAGTTTTCAAAATGTTAACCCACGTACATTTGCGGGTCCGTAAATTTTTAACCCAAACATTTTTTTTTCCAAAAAATATTCTACGGGATAATTCTGAATTCACATTAAAAAAACTACTAATTCATTTAATAAGGCTTATGCTAATATTGATTCAGTTACCCTTAATAAAGCAAATTACTAAACGAATCAGCACTATTTTATTAATAAATACCATTTCTTTAATGACTGAAACGTTCTGAACGTTCAAATGAACGAATGTTTGTATAGATTGTATTTTAAACTAGAAACACTTTTAAAATATAGATTCAT